>UELV01086664.1:0-24544 GCA_900490015.1 Megastigmus stigmatizans | reverse complement strand
ATATATATATATATATATATATATACAAGCGAAAAATTTTGATTTCGTAATCACGTTTAAAAATAAGAAGCGTGCAAATTAATATCGTAATCTCGTTCTACGTGCGTCCAGTAGCTTTCACCTCGACAGAATCTTATTGGCCGAGCCACAATAAAAAAAACTTCGCCTCTGGGTATATGAATTGGAACGCAAACCGGGAGTCTCATGTCATAAGTCCATGCTATGTACACGGCAAAAAAAATCGCGAATTAGCGTAAAAACGAAAATCATTGGTTGGAAAGAAGTATATATATGTATATAAGGGTTTGCTTTTCGATATCCCCAGAGCGACGGAAGAAGTACGCGCCAATGCAGAACAGCAGCAGCGAGCGAGCGAGAGAGAGAGAGAGAGAGAGAGAGAGAGAGAGAGAGAGAGAGAGCGACGGCAAGAAGACGCAACTAAGAGCGAATGGACGAGAGAGTGTGAATGGTTGAAGCAGGTGCTCTCGTCATTCCTATTTATAAACCGCGCGTTGAATGTGTATGTATATATATACGTACGCGAAGGAAGGAAGCAAAGCGTCGCGTGCGAATATCATCGTCGACGATTCTATTTTCCGCGCGTATAGCGCAGTCGATGATGCGCGCGCGCAAATCACGCGTTACGCCGCGAATAACGTGTGTACACACGATATGTATTTGCACACGTGTGTGTGTGGGTAGGTGTAGAGGGGGGCGTTGGGGAGGGTGGTAACGACAGCTTCTGCCTGGTAGCTGTTGTGAATTGGAGACTTTTTCGCGTATAGTTTAGGGTGTTCTTCCCCTTTTGCTGTTAGC
This sequence comes from Megastigmus stigmatizans, assembly GCA_900490015.1. NCBI lineage: Eukaryota > Metazoa > Arthropoda > Insecta > Hymenoptera > Megastigmidae > Megastigmus > Megastigmus stigmatizans. The sequence goes on along the minus strand of UELV01086664.1, from coordinate 23,728 downwards.
GATAATTTGCTGAAAATACGAGTGCAGGCAGACATAAGCGCAGATCGTGGCAAAAAAAAGTTCGTTGGAGTGAACCAGCATATACGGGTTGGATGGCAAAGATTGTGATGCATTATATTAATACTTGACTGGATCATATAGATATAAACTCAAACTAACGGTGCTCATCACATTTTGATTAACATGATGCGTGCAATAAAAGATTAATGAATATAATGGGTAGAAGAGAGGGTATAGGTATATATGGAGGTTAATTAAGTTTTTCAATTCAGTCCCTGAGGAGAAGCCGGAGCGGGCTCGAAACGTTGGCTCGGACTTGATGATGGGTGATGGGGGGTAGTCAGACCGTCCTTTGTTAACGGATTTTTTCTTTTCAGGATTTGGAGAGCTGTTTTAATTTTATTTTCATATTTCAGATTCTACTGGGCTAAAAACACTGTAAGACCGGTACAAATATATTATTAGTTTATTAATGAATATATAAATAATTAATAATAAAATATCGTATATTTAAAACGTAATAAACATATGGTTGTTGTTATTCACCAAAAAGTTAGTAGTTACAAAAATGAATGATTTCTTCTGCGGCTGCATAAGAGGGGCTTATGTATTGTGGGGAGCGAAATTTACGGTGCGTTGAATTATTGATATATACACAGAAATGTGTTATTAGCCACAGAAAGTTATACGATTTCTTTTTAGAGACCATAATATTTTATATTGAATATATAAGTAATGAATGTAAACAAATTTTTTGTACTTTTATTTGTATACATAAAACTATTAATTTAAAGATGTTAATGGATCTATCGTTAGCAATGATATTTAAATACAAAAAATTCATCATCAAGATCATCGCATTGAGCAAAAGTTTCAAATTTGCACATATACGGTATACTGTTTTAAAGGCATAGTCACTTCGAAATGTGAAGTATAACAAGGAAAATGATAAAATTGTACAATATCCTTAATCGGCTCATGAATAAAGATCCCTACAGAGGAGCAGGTACATCGCACAAGCACGAACAAGCTTCAAGAATAAAATTATGGATTACATCTATATCTCTGAAGCACAGCGAGTTACATTATGGCTTGTAACAGTAATAGCTCGCTGTGCTTCATAAATATAGATATATCAACAATGTCATTCTTTCTAGCTTGTACGTCTTGTGCATTGTAGCTCGACCTCTGTAGGGGCCTTAATATGACAGGTAATCCTATATTAGATGTAACATTATAAGCCAGTTCGGAGATTGTTACAAGGAAAGAAAAATCCCAGTAATAGAGTACTACCGTTCCAGAATGGACTTAGGTTTTATTCCATCGTCTCCACGGCTAGAGCTGATTTAGAACTACCGGGGGCTACGCAGACAGCAATAATCTCGGACGCAGCGACATTGTGGAAACTTGATCATTTTATCAAGACTTATTTTGTGAATAGGTTGAAAAGTCTTTTTTGTAAGAAAGACCCGGGTAGAGTGAACCCAGGGGTAAAATGAACTTTTTTAATTATTTTCTGAAAAGTATAATATAGGTAGAAATGTGGATAATTCGCAATAAATTTATGTAACAGACCGATGATCTCGAAACTTATTTAAGAGCATGTGCTAAAGTCGGAAAGATAAATGCAAGAATCTTATACCGGTTCTTGCATTTAACTAAATATATATAAAAATAGAAACTAATTTTTGCAAAAAACTAATTTCCTTATCTTTGTATATTTCGTTAAATGAAAAAGCCGGCACGGTAGAACTCTTTCCGACTATAGTACATCCCCTTAAATATTTTGATGAAAAATTTATTCTATAGGTGATAAATCAGTTTCGAAACCTTATTATTCTCATGCATACGTTAAAAAAAGAAAGAAGCCAAGAATTATTATGAAAAAATTACTTAGTGCATCCACTTTTGGCGTAACAATAGGTACTTAGTAAACGGGGAAAAATGTCGTCTATCCGTATCAGCAACAAAACAAATGAAAGTACTTATGCACGAGTGAGCCGTCCTAAGCACGTTTTTCAGCTTCTAGATACCTCGATTGCAAATCTCACTTATAACAATGGATTTTACAAGATGTGTTAATTTGACATTGTTATGACAGCATTTTAGCTATATTTAATATTGGGATCAAAATAGATAGACGTTTAAAAAATTCATAAAAAATTACAGATAATTTCGGTTTACATCATATGCATATGGGTCACCTAATTTTACAATGTTTTTCTAATTAAAATTGCATATTTTGTGTATTATGTATAACATCTGTCAAGATTTATAGTTTAATCTTTAGCAAAAATTTATTGCGTTATTGAATATTTTATGCATAAAGTAATAAAGTCTTTTGTTATGTGTAAAATGCTTAAGAATATAATATAACAGCAATTTTAATAAGAATTTTAATAAGAAAAATGTAAATGTGAAGCCTTCTTCAACGGTAAAAGAACCGGTAATACAAAGAGCGTTGAATTAGTTTTTTTTTCAACCATCTTTCAAAAATTTTTAATACTATGTTTCTATTTAGGATGAATAGGTTCCACTAATTTGCAAATGAAATTTTAATTAGACGCAATACATCTTCTTGCCGATCGCGAAATCGTTTTCATTCAAATAGTTCATGCCAAAACCGACTGTTTTATAATTCGCAGTTGAATAAACGGGACTGTTCTAGAACCAAAATCTTGCCAAAAATTTATATATTTTCCTATTATAAAGCATGAGTTCATCGTGTTTATCTTTGTAAATGAATGCATACAATGTAAACTTGACGGAACCATGTTAAAATAAATGTACGCAAATGCAATACTATGTACACACGCATTGTAAATACTGTTACGTTTTTTTATAAATAGTTAAAATAACGATTAAAATACTTTGAATTGTTTGAATATTTTTTAGTATAAAAATCAGTGATATCGAAGCGCATAAAGCTCGAAAATCGACGGGCTGTGACTTTCTAAGAAAAAAGAGGAGTCAAAATAAAATAAACGCGGTGTGATTCTTTTCGTGTGTGCTTTTCTCACCCACAGATAAAACAATAAACTCTGGCTCCTTGAAATAACAAATGGTGGATGCACGAGCTCTCCTGCATTTCCGCTTTTTTCGAATTGAAGCAGCGTCATTGACCCGAATTCGAAATGGGAATGATTGAACTTTTTATAGATCGATTAAAATAGGAATGGGAAACTATTTTTTTACTAAAATGATGAATTAAATATAAATATAAATATACATTGCTCATACAATATTAATAGTTTAAAGAAATAAAATTAGAAGTTTAATATAAAATTTAAAAATACACTTAAAATTTTAATAATAATTATGACATTTAAAAAGTTACTTAATAAAAATTTTTTATATAATTTTTGAAATATTTTTAAATAGCTTTAATTACTTACTTTATTTATAAATTATATAATAAAGTGCTAATGAATTTGCATCAGATTTTAATTCAACGGAGAACTTTTGGGGTGACAAATTAATTCGTTTTACTTTACCATTTTTTTTAATTTTTCGTTATTATAAAAAGTATTTTAAACTTCGAAGAATCTCGCCTGTCACTAAAAATAAAGAATATTTACAATATCCGTGCTAAAATAGAATCCCTCACATCCTCTCACATGACTAAAGCGCTCAAGTGCGAATTTTTTCCAGATGCACTCGGAGAAAGAAATACGTGCCAAACTGGTAAATCTTTATCGGCTGCCCGTGTAACAAAATCAATCGCTGAATCACACGTATGAAAAAAGGAACATCCTGATACAGCTCAGCGAAAACCCGGTAAAAGCGCTTCGCAGCGAGACCGAGCGAAAAGACGGAGATAAAGAACACCAGGGAAGAGTTATACGAAAGTGCTCGCAGAGAGAGAGAGAGAGAGAGAGAGAGACAGAGAGAGAGGAGGGGGATAGAAAGAAAGAAGAGGCGTGCAAGGAGAAACCTAAAGAAAGTTTGCGCTATAGACTCACCCTGCAGCTGATGAATCGTCGCTTGGTACTCGGCCAACTTCTCATCGACGTAATCCTGGCTCTGGCTGGCGATAATCTCGGCGGTGCTTGGACCCGACTCCTCGTCGTCGTCTCGAGACTGACTTGGATCCAGCGGCACGCCAACGAACTCGTATTCGCCCGGTCTGTAAGGGGCTATCAGGTATTCGGGTGGACCGCAGGGTTGAGGCGACTGGCAGCCAACGCTCAAGGGACTCTGCAATAAGCACGGTGAAACATCCAGAATAGACTAATTAATACCTCGGCTGCTTGATTCATGGCCGAATACGCTTTAGCCAGTCGCGTATAGCTTATTTCGCGCGATCGCAGCTTCAGCACCGTACGCGCCTTTTGCCTATATACCGTGCCCCCGAGACCACTCGCATATATATATTCTAGATGGGAGAGTGCACTTCTACATTGTGCGCGAGAATTATCTTAACGGATTGGCGCTTAAAATAATTGAGCTCGAGAAATTTCTGGAATGGCGTAGCTGTTGGCTCTAGAGTATCTTAATGGAGCGATATTTTAGCTTTTCAGGAAAATTTTTGTTTTCGCGCGCGCGAGCGTTTATTTGCACGTAATAAAATGCACGATCTTAGCTCGAGTTTAACTTGAGAGAAATGGGTTTAAATTTCAATTTTTGGTATTCTGGTTTATACATTTTCTCTCTTGGTGCAGTGCTCGTTCCCGAGTAAATAATAGTTGGAAAGTTTTAATGAATGCTATTTTGGATATTTTTAGAAATAAACATGCATTGCTAAGGACATTTATTTATACAGAAGTTAAGTTTGCAAATCTCATTCTTCGACGTAGTAGATATACGTGCGACTTATGTGTCATTGTTTACAAATCGTATATCACATTGTTTTGATGCTCGCATCAAATTAGAATTATTAAGCATGCTACCGGACTTGAAGATTTCCATAACAGAAGGTTATAACCAAAACACTTTCTTAATTGCTTTGAACATAGGATGCATACTAAAATAACTCGAGTTCTAATCCCAACGCGGTGTACTTTAGCTATTTCTATGAAAGATCTCTTGAAGCAACGTGTAAGTATAAGAATACACTGAAAGATACATAAAAGCTACGGTATAAATGTAATATATTGGATAACTGAATCATATTGTATAGTTAAGCATAATGTATAATAAGAAATAAGTTCTCGTGAATTGTATAAAGAAAAAAATTGATTCGTTAATGCAGGGATATAATGTGAAATATCTACAGATACATTCACATAAATCCAAGTAGATAACGACGCGGATTGTCCAGACACGTAGAAAAACCTTTCCTGTTTAAATATTATATATATACATATACATTTACTATAGTACTGTTTCTATATACGAGAAGCTGCACAGTATGCTTAATAGTCGAAAATGTTTAAATTCCTTCTAGCTGGAAAGATCAAATGAACCCTTTACAGAAGGTATATCATGAGGCAATCACCTGTGGTTGGGCGGGAATAAAAGGCCGTGCGGTGGTGTTACCCGGTGACATGGGCGTGGGCCATCGAGGTCTTGGACACTGTATGAAACTAGGCGGCGGTCCACCAAAGACCGGCGACATGCCCGGCGAGATGGCCATACCAAAGGGTACCGGACTCATTGGGTGCATCATCCCCGGGTGATGGTAGCCCGCCGGCAGCCCTGGACCTCGGCCGTGCTGCTGCTGCTGTTGTTGCTGCTGGTAATGCGGATGCTGCATCGGAGTGGGACTGTAAGGCGAGGCTGGACGAAAGGGACTCGGTGCAGAGGGTCGACCCGTTGGTGTCCAGCCACCCGGAGCCCCGTAGGGACTCGGGCCTCCGCCCCTTGACGGATGCTGCGACATGCTTGGCCTCCGCTATCAACCCCAAGCTGCCTGACCTTCCTCTAGCATCTCTGAAACAATATATAAAGATAATCGTTAATTGTTGGTTGGATGAAGAACATTTGTAGCGCGATTCGAAATATTGATCTTTCAATGTTGATCGATTGTTGTCCTTGTAAAATAAATTGATTCCCATCGAAATGAACCTTGGATTCTAATGTAAATGTCAGCTAAATTGAATGCGAATCCCACGTGAATCGTTGAAAAATGGTAATAAGTGTTAAGACAGTGCACGGGACTGTACGCGTACCCGTCATCTACGGCGATAAATCATATCTATATAATTCGCGCATAATAGTCAGTTAACCGTAATTTACACATTGTACAAAAGGTATAATAAGGGATAATAACTCATCTCTTTACGGCGCTATGCCCTATAAACTCGCCTCCAAGATCATGGAATAATCATTTTAGTAGCTAATAAGTATTTATTCGCGAGAGAAATTTATAATTTAGCGCGTGGTGGTGCGCGGCGCAGTGTGTAAATTTTGCCGGTACATCAGTTTAAAGATCATGCGTGCCACGTGTTGCATTGCGGCCTCTCTGCACCGAGAAGACGATGTCCTGTGATGTAACTTTACTGTTCGGCCAGGAATAGAAACGAGCGTGGCCTTAGTAGACATTGACTAGACTATAGTAAAGTCAACTCCGACATGCCTTGCCTTTTCGACAAAGTCGCTGATTGTCTTTTCAATTTCAAGCCTTTTATCGTATGATATAGATATTGGAATTTTAATTTTGCGCAAAAGATTTAAATTTGAATTACTTTGAATACGTGATTTTTATTTGAAAAAAAGTACTTTTAATTTAAATTCTATATAGAGAACTTGTGTATAAAAGTAAATTTGATGAATTTTTTTTTTGTTTCCAAAGCTCCTAACGCTTTAGCTAAACAAATTTTCGCCATATATATATATCCAACAATATTGAATTCATTTTAATGAAAAATGTGTGAAAACTAATTGAGTTTGAGACTAAATTTTTCGTAAAACAATCGTGTCACAACAACACAAGGATGAAAAGACGAGTATAATAGAAAAGTTTAGTCGTGAAAGTCGGTGGCTGAAACGAGTAACGTGAACAGCCGTGTCGTTCGATGGATGGGTTAGGTATACGAACAAAGAAAAATACTATTTTAAATAGTTTATTTTTAGTCTTTGTACCGATGTTTTACCTCATCTAAATCTAATTTATGAATATAATTAGCTAAATTCTACCATAGAACACATAATTCTTTATTATTTCTTATACTACTTTCTAATAATACCTAGCAGTAATAAATTTTATTATATTCGTCTGGAGAATTCCGACTAGAAATACCTACTTCAATGATGTTAAGCTACTATTTATTTGAAAATTATAGAAATAAAATTTGCAAGTAGCTCATTGTTACTCATTTAATTAAGGAATAGCTACAAAAATCAAAATTCAAATCAAGTTTCCCGGTGGTGTGTAGAATTTTATTTTCAATACATATACAAGTATGTGAAATCATAAATTTAAAATTTGCTTCGGGTCGACCTAGTTCCCATTAAATAAATTTCCATTGTTTTTGCAAGCATACAAATTGAAAATATAAATTTGGAAATCCATCGCCAAAACAATGTTTTCGCAAAGTTACTGGAACAACGGACAAGCCTGATAAAACATATATCTACTCGTCAGCAATACGATTTTTCTAACTTCTATAAAATACAATTATGGAATTCGCATCGAATCGAGCAATAGGTTATCGTTTAGTTATACAAAATTATCAATCGCCGCAGCGTTTGCGTTATACGGACTGTGAGCGATCGAATCGACAAAATAAAACGATAAATCATGGGGATACTAGAGGAGATGACAGATAGGAGAAAAGTGCGCGGGAACAGTCAACTGGCGGCGAGTCACTGGGTCGCGCCGTCAGCACAACTATCCAAGCTCCCGCGAGTGGCCGTTAGCCAGCCCTAGCATCTAGAAATAAGTGCCTCGTGCATCTCTCTCTCTCTCTCTCTCTCTCTCTCTCTCTCGCTATACGTGCGTAAACGCACATGAGGCATTGTGCGTCTTCGCGAGATTTCCACAGCTGTACAGGACTACTTTGCGAAAACCGCGTGTGTATAACTGCTGCAGCCGGACAAAATATCCGCGTACGTATTTACTTTAAGAGTTCAATGAGACTAAACAGTCCATCGTTCAACGCATCATTTAGTCAATGAATCTTTGTCTTTCTCACGCTCACGCGTGTCTGCGTATATACTTTTGGGATGGTAGTGGTGACTAAATGCCAAAAATTATCTAGAATTTAAGTTCTCGGATGGTAGTCTGTAAGGCTGTTTTCTGCAATTATTATACTATTTACTTTGAAAGTCATGCTTTTGAAACTTGAGTCGTTGAATCTCACGAATTATAAATTTTGCCATTCGCTTTAATCGCTTAAGCTATAGAGAGCTTTTAAACCTGTCAGTTTTCATTAGAGTCTACGCTCTTTTGAATTGCTTCTTTAGGTGGAAACAGATAATTTTATTGAAATTTAAATGTTGTTTTGATTATCTCCTTTCAGATAAAAGTCGGAAAACGAATTACAATATTCGTAATATTTCCTAATAACTGTACTAGAAATGAAGAAACTTTGTATGTACGGATTAAGTAATAATTCATTTTGATAGAAATAGGAAATTTCGTTTAAAAAAGAGCTTTTGAAAGTTAATCTATAGGTACTGATTTAAATTATTATTAAACCAAATTGGTGCATAAGCACTCAAATATGAATCGTCTCCTTGTAACTATATTTTCTATTAATGTGAATGAAGTTAGCCAATGTTTTTAGTAGGCGGGTTACAGAAATAAACATGAAATAATATTAAAAGTATAGATATTATGCGTTAACATTTCTAAAATAGCATTTTGGTACTCAATACAAATCGACTAATAAACATGACGTCATAACGCCTATAACCAGATATTTATGACAATTTAATAGCTGCAACTGTTGAGCCTTAAAGCATAAAACAATGCAATATTGACTTTGAAATTGAGTGTACATAAAAAAATACATTAAAATATGTTATCAGCTGATACTTCAAAATCTCATTGCAAGTATAAAACTCCTAATATTATCATTCTTTTTTCACGAATTATAAAAAAATAATATCTTTCTTTAGTAATTTTAAAACTTATTAGATCTATTCGACACTTATGAAAAGTATTGCTAAAATATATATTTAACTTTTAAAACTTGTAATTTTTATGGTTGTAAATTCGATTAAAAGTAGGTGAAGGCGCTATCATTAATAATTTTCATTTAATACTTGTAAAACTATTAATAGTAGTTCTCTTATACGTACGCCTGATTGCCAAACTCAAGACTCGTCACGCTCACCTTGAATGTGTCACAAAAATCACTATAAAACTACGTTAGAAGATTCTCACTGAATACCAATGAATAACATTTTTATTGTATTTTCTGTATACGCAAAATCCTTTATAGAGGATTAAAGAAAATTTTATAATCATTAGTGTAAACGAATGGAAAAATCAAAAGTAGCCGTTTGAAGAAAAAAAAATAAACGTTAGGACATTCCAATTTCGTAATAGCAGATCTGTTATCCAAATATACAGAGAAACTAAAGCAAACAATCTGTCTAATTTAAATTCGTTTTTGTTTCAATCGTGCGAATGAATTATTATATTAAGAGCTAAAATTTATTGAATTGTCGACTAACTATATTGTAGCATTAAATACAAAAGCATTATTGTTCATTTTTACATAATTTCAGCTTTAGTTTTTATGAAAAAATCATTTTTACCACTTTATTCTGAAAGACTACATTCACCTCGTCCAATGTCAAAACTTCAATGTAGAAGTTCCTCATTTTTATAAAATAGAGTCTTTTTTTAAAAAAATTAAAAAAAAATCAATGCCACCGTACTGTTTCGTCTACTCAGAACTAAAATCAGAGTAGCGCGTGACCCAATATATACACACTGCGGAGCCGCGACGTGGCAAAGTTATGTCACTGCGGCTTCAGGTTAGTCAACTAAAGCTTTTGCGCTACTTTATTGCGTGTTTTGAAAAGCCGGCGGAAATAAGTAAGCGGACCGCGACATTGGGGTATCATTGGGCTGGAAAAGTTTGATCGAGACCGCCTTCCCGAGATTGGCAAATATACGAATAATGGTTTCTTTCAATCTCGTATACCTCGAGTCAAATTTGAAAGCTATCGTTTCTTACTTAATTATTGAGTAAAAGTATACTTTTCTAATTTAAATTTAATATTTTTGATGTGGCTAGAATACAATAATTTTGTTAGAACAATATGTGATTTACGACTAATAAACATTAGTGGGATAAGATGTAAACGGTATAATTTTATATGTATAAGTCATTCATCATCATTCTTGTAAATCGGAGCTCTACAAGGTTACAGATGTATTCTATTTATCACGCATGAAGCATCTATGTTTGTTAGGCTCGCCTGATAATATTTTTAAAAAGTCATAGTTATAAATAATAGTTCTATATTTACTAAATCTACGCACGTGCTGTTTCAAATGTGATTTACGCATTCATTAACATAAAACAAAAAGACATACTTTATGTGGTGATACTTTGCGTTCCAGCGATTGCGTTGAAATGCTCAAAAAACTTAATCTCAAAGTCTTCGATGAAGCGTGGAATCGAACACGACGAACTTGATATTATTAGAAAAAGTATAGAAAAAAAACATTTTTTTTTCCTTTTGATAAGCAATCGACACAGCTTGGGGTGCTTGAAACGTCCAGAGTCCGACGCTCTTAAGCTTTTTAGCCAGATACCGAGTGTAGGCCGCCTAAATATAGCGGGATTTCTATTTTTACAGGCGACGCTATATACACGCGGTGCGCTGGCCCCAGTGTATATACCTATACATATATATGAAGACTGGATATGCCTATAACTATATCGATCTTAGGGTCCTTATGACTGCGGCTCGCAGGATATTTTGTATCTTGTGACCGATTGTGCTTTTGAGAAATTGAGCCTAGAAAGTAATTTAACGTTCGCTAATTAACTTCAAAGGTAACCGTGACCTTAAGTAGCTACGAAACATGAACGTTTCGTCACGCCCTGTAGTGTGAAATCTTGGTGCCTCTATTAAACAACATCTTTCATTCTATCGCGAGATTTGGTAAATTATAAATTGACTAAATTTGAATACTATAGCTAGAAGGAACAATATAATAAAAATTTATTCGATAAATCGGTAATTAAGAACTATTCACATAGGACAAAGCTGTTGACGGAGTTTAAAAATAATGTCGATATAATACGCTATCATTCGCAAATTATACATATTTGTATAGGTAATATGTAAACCCGAAGTGTTTTTGAATCTGTACAATATTATCATATATTATCTGTTATTGCAGTGTAACAACACGATTATAAGTTGTGTACTTATCGGTCACCCGTTAGTTCAGTATTCACAGATTTTTTTTTAATTAGGTATTCCATGCGGTAAGAGAACTGTTATTCACTATTTATCAATGTTATTAAAATATTATATCATACACAAACGTTAAGGAATAAGAGTTCTCATGCTAAAAACGACGACGCAAAGTGATTAAAGGCAAGCTTTTAATAATCTCCATAGAAACCGAAATTTATAGCAGCTTCAAAATAATGTGACTTCCCCCGTGTTCCCTGAAAAAAAGTCTTATTTGATGTCGGTCGCGCGCAAACGGCGCTCAATACTTTCGAGAGACCGAAAGAGCTGATGGAGCGCGCTCGAAACAAAAAAGCTCCTTTACTCCCTACCCCCGCACCAATTCCATAAATCACGCCCAAGGGGGAAATGATTAAGTATTCACTGCTGAGGCCTAATCGGTCCCGGCTTCGGGCTGTTTACATATCCGTCGAGGCGCTTCTTTCGTCGACGCGTCGCTAAAAGAAGAATACACCGGGCATGGAACCTTGATCTCTCGAGCCTCTGCGTTGAACTTCGAAAGATCCCGATCTTTCCCGACTCTCGTCATTTTTCGATTCGCGCACGTGCTCATTAAGAATCTTCCACGGTAAAGGTCAATTTGCATCTTGCATTTTGCTACCCTAAGCTTCCGCTTTTTATGCGCGCGAACGCGCTTGGGAAAAAGGTATAGCGATTCGCACGGAATTTTGATGCAAATTCGACTAGCGAATTTTGTGTTTGTATGCTATCGGAATAATTCAGGACACGGGATCGAGATACTGGTTCGATGGGTGAATTTACACTAGGCTGTGAAGAGATTTTTTTTCGTAAAGGATAAATTAAATGTGAGAAAAAATACTTATACCTCTGAAGATTATGTGTTCTTATAATTTTCAAAATTCAATAATATTTACAGAGTTTGATCCATAGAATATTAATTTAACTTATACGAAAATAATCTTGAAGTAGAATTCTATCAATAACCAATGCGATTTTAAGTACCGGTGAGGAACTGAAATTGAACTCCGTACCAAAGCTACAAAGCTCTTCTAGTTATAGATTTGTATGCGGTACTTGAAATGCCATTCGAACTGGTGCCGCTCTGATTCAGCATTTGAAGTCAAAGCCTTCCAAGCTTGAAGTCGCTAATATTATAGTCGGTCGAATCATTGAACCCTTCTCAAACCGAAACTCAGAATTCTTTATCCCAGCATACAGTTTTAATAATATTAATCACTGAATTACTTTCAGCCAAATAGTATACGATTTTTAAGCTCGAAGAGCTGATAGGATTTATAAAAATTGAAACTGCTTCGATTTTCTTCGTATTATATCTATCATAGCCAATGATATATACAAGTCATAAGATAATTTCAACTTTTGAATGTGTACTGTTTACTTTTTACATAGTAATGTACAGTCGTGAGTTTTTAATTGGCAAATGTTAGCACCGTCACATGATCGATTTAGTCAATCGTGTTTTCCTCCAGATTGTATACCGAAGTGCGAATTTTTATATCTGTGAAATACCAGCATTTAAATTTTTACTCACGGGTTTTTTTGGTGACCTGATTGCGCGGCCAGAAATTCTAAAATTGAAATTAGCAAAGCTCGTGTGAAGAACTAAAAAATCAAATTTTTCCTTTAAATATTTATAGTCGCATATGGTTTATTTGATTTCTTTATTTGCAATTTAGTACTTTTTCAACAGCTGCATTCATATTTTTTAAACAAACCGCAAACTTGAAATAATATTTTTGACCAACGAATGTCACATAGTTTCATTAAAACTGTTCATGTCCGGAATGAAACTATAAAATTCTTTCTCGTAAAAATGGAGTTTTGCAAAAAGAAAAATTATTAGCTCAATGCTAAAAAAGTCACGTAAAGAAGACTTATATACATGGTTCCAGATTGGCAAGTTTCTGAGCAGAAGATATATAGTCACGGATTTCAGTTGTGTATAGGAAATATTCCATGTATATGAAGATTGCATGGCAGTGAGAATGTTTTTATATCCAATTCTACATAAAACGCTACAATACCTATTGAAACTTCATTTTCTATGACAAAAAAATGCTTGAACTCGCATGTTTACTACTGGGCAATCTCAAGGGCGCTATACTTGTTCATTCATATGATGTTCAATGAGGAACGGCTTCGACGACGGACTACACGCAGGGCTTGGGCTTTTAAGCTGGTCCCGCACATTATTCGCTTGTCGGATGAGAGACGCGTGGAAGATTTGCGAGTGCGGTTCGCCGATTCCCGGACTCTCGCAGCTTCTGCGCGCCGAAAATAAAGCGCGCGCGTACGATGTGCCGATCGATGGTCAGAAATAGGATGGCTCTGCTGGACTGACGTGTCGCCGCAGACACCCAATGTGCCCCTGGCGCAGAAAAATTATCACTTTTCCCGCTAGGCTGTTTCGTTCCTCAACGCTTTTTTCTTTTTTTTTTTTTTTCAAGCCGGAACTCAAGACCCCTGCACGTGTTAATAAAACGACTATTTTTGCCCGCCTAGCCCTTTTCTTCACTAGACCCCTTTGTTTATTTTAACAAAGTTGAGGGATACATGTATCTGCTCGACTTCATAGTTTCTGCGCTTGCATTTCCAATCTTTATTTATGCAAAACAACGTGAATCAGTGGGATTTCAAAATTGATTTTTCTTCTGGGATATTCTTTTAAAATATCAAGTTCACAATTTATCATTTTGTAGTGACTTTTCCTCTTAGCCTCCTCTAACTAAATGTTTACTTCCGATATACATTAAATTATTTTTTTTTCGCAATTATTATGAAAATTTTAAATTCAATTTGTTTATTTATTTAATTACGTTAAACGGATATAGGCCTGTTTTATAAAGTAAGACATACCTATAAGGTAGCAAGTAGTACACACTAAGCACCATAATCAATTACATAAAATGTAATTTATTAGTGATTTATAGGTCAAAATATTACTTATAAGAAATATTCGAATTTGTATATACAAATCATATACGACTACGCAAATAAAATGAAACGTTAAAAATCAATATCCATTAAACTATTCTTTAATTAGTAATATTTAAAAAATAAGTAAAAATCAGAAAAACTCAAATATTCTCAAAACTTATTTACCAATTGCTTAGAAAAAATATACAGTTCTCAAGGTACAAAAATGTAGTTATATATAAAATTATGACAAAATTAAAATAGTTTCACTTCTATTATCGAATGCTATAATACGAATGCGAAAATCAATTTTTTTCGTAATATTATTTACTCAAAAAGTAAATAATCTGAACGCTGGAAAATTTAACAAATTCATCAGAATAATAATCTTAATAATTTAATAAATTTTCATAATAATTGATAAAGAGATTCAAAAGTTATAACCTAAGTTTCAAAAAATGATATTTTTTAAAATAAAAAATGACGCAAGCTATTGAAAAAAATAATGTCTTATATTGTAGGCAATAAAAAGCTCTTTCTAACGCATTTTGTACATTTTAAACATCAAACCTGCAATACGAAAAAAACTAAAAAACTAAAAACTAAAATTCATTTTTAGACATAAAACAACGATGATCAATGAATCTTAAAAATTATTTTTCAACCCCCAACCCACAAATAAACGAATAAAATTAATTCTTAAACTTGAAAATCGATTAATCCGTTCTCGAGATACAGAGGTGTACATACATACAGATACACCGCACGAATAAAAAATTTCTCAAGACTAGTCAATTTTTGTTCCAATGATGTTAAAAAATGTTTTTAAGCATTTTTGAAAAAAAAAATTTTTCATAGACACAAAGCTTCCGCTCTGAAGAAGCAAAAAAATATTATAATATATTAAACTATTGCAAGAGCAATGAAAAATAGTTCCCTGATCATAGATATAATATTGTTGAAAAAACTTTTACATTTTGCTATTTAAATATATTAAAAACATTTTTGACTATTACAGAAGAAATCTGCTATAACTGTGATATTTTGTTATTAAAAAAGCATATATTGCTAATAATTATTATATATCATCTTATATTTTTTTTAAGATCAAAGACTGAAGAATATAACTTATAATTTTAATATTTGCGTAATATAATACTAGCGTCAAATTTTATTATAAAATAAAATTCTTCTTCAGAAAAATATTTCTGAGTGGAAGTCGTTTCTATGAAAAAAGTTTTTGCGGCAATCTGACCCGTCCTTCCTTTATATTTGACATTTTATTTTAGAATATAAGATTCATTACCGAAAATTATTTTTGATACACATGCTAAAATCGTCTTTGACTTTCAACTTGTTTCCAAGATTATATTTTATGATGCATAAGTAAAAGACCAGATGTTACGATTTTTTTTAAATTATATTTTTACAATTATTTAAGTCAATTTTTCTAATTCAAATGTGCATCATTTTCAGGCTAAAAAGTAGTGGTTTTGAGGTCTAAATTGTTAATTACTTAACTACGTATCTCTAATGATAAAATTTTAATTCGACTAATATATGAGTACTTCCAGAGTGAAAGTTGTAAGACACAGAATTTTTAAATCTTATTTTTGTCAAAAGATTATTTTCTAAATTTTTAAGAAAACTACAGGCTTTTATTTTGACGGCAAAAGCTTAAATTAAAGTTCATGCACAAAAAGAAACTTTACCCAGTCAAAATTAACAAATACAAATACTGCAAAAGTCAGGTGCTTCCTGTAATTCTTTTAATTTCTCTTGACAGTTTACAATATTAAAAAAAATTTTTATAAAATAAATAGAAAATTTTCACAGATTAAGAATCTCTTTCTTGAAAAATTAAGTTTTCTATTTCATATTTAATTTTTTAATTTGAATGCAATCAAATTTAAAAACAATATTTTACAGCGATGTTTTTGGAATCAAAATTTTAAAATAAATACATATTTTGAGGACTCTATAACATTATTGAAGTTAAATTCACTCAAATACTCAAATACTACATATATTTACATATATGAAGTTAAATTTACTTAAATATACTACATAAATTTTTACTAGTTTCTAGATATTCTAAAGTCAATGAATATAATGAAGGAATAAACGAAAAAACTTTATAAACTTTTGGTCAATAATTTTGTATCGTAAAACAAATTGTATAATCAAATATTAAAACTACCTATCAAGGTCTTACTTTAGGTAATCATCAGTTTGAATCAAAAATCAAAATTTTGATATTCACAGTTAAATACAAGATTCTAATACATGACCAAATAGTAATTATGTTAAGCTGACATACACATTGTGTTGATGAGTTCTTGCCCCGTCAAATTTCTGATTTTGCCTCAACTGAATTTGCCTAAATGAGACTTGTCTGATATACTATATACTGATTAAATACGTAAAATATTTAATTATAGTTAAATCCAATAATGTAAAAATAACTGTTTAAAATAGCTTATTGAAAGCTTGAAAAATTATAATGACTTTGGTTAAATAATAGATTAGAATCTAAAAAAAAATTTAAGTTTTTATTTTCCTTTTTTCCTAAAAAGAGTCGATAAGGATCGATTTGAATCCCCAGGACCTGAAATCCTATTCTCTAACTTGTTTTTTTTTTATACCAATCATTTATCCTACGACGAAATAGTACATTTCGATACTAGTGCGAAAGAGTTGTTTCTATCACAAGTGTGAGGTCGTCGCCCGAGCGAAGCAAGGGTAACAGTCACACAAGTTTAGAATCATCTTTCGCGCGTGTATCGAACGATATTTTTCGATACTGAAGGCGTAGAAGCGATTTTTTTATTTACAGAATGCGTAAAATCGCGTTTTACGCACACTGTATCGAAAAATTATTAGTATTACGCTAATTGATCAGTACAATGATGTACCTTAATTTTTAATATAAAAATATTATTTGAATCAAAATGAAGGTTTAAGCACCAAATTTACTCTACTTCAGCCAAACTTTATTCAATGCCTCGCATCCATTACCTCAGAACTTGGTCAAACTTAGGTACTCCTAGAAAACCAACTTTGTATCCAAATCTCGCTCACTACACTGTCTTAATCTAGAAATATGTACTCCGTAACAATCGTCCCTTACCCTATAGAAACAAAAAACGAGGACAATTCGTTTCGGACGGGGGATGGAACAAAAAACAGGTGCACACTCTCGTTCGATCGGTTTCGATTCTATGGACTGTGACGATAACCCCGGCAGTTTAAATTCCGTTGACGGCGCGATCTCGCGGATGATGACGTTCGCGCGGCTCGTCGCGAGTCAGCTGCTACGAGCTGAGACTGCCGCGATTAGACTGCCTCTGGATCACCAGGTTTGGTCCAGGCGCGGCGCTTCGTTCTCTCCCTCTCTCTCTCTCTCTCTCTCTCTCTCTTTGCTCGAAACGTCGGGCGTCCCGACGCCGCGCGGCATTTATATTTAGGCTTTGGCATCACTCGACATTCGACTCGCAGAGACCGCACACCCCGTTAAGCTTTTCTATTACTATATGGCTCGAGCTTTTTTCTAATGGCTTTTCTCCGCACTGTGTGTATATATATATATATGTGTGTGTTTTTCTTTCTCGCTCGCACGCGCGTTTTACGTTCTGCGCTTTGCGGATGTACATTTTTTCCCCGAGGTGCCTGTCTTTACGTTTTTTCTTTCCTCTTTTTCTTCTCCTCTGCTCGTACCGAAATTTGTTGTAAGCGGAACAGCTGGCGCTACTGCTGCTGCTGCTGCTGCTGGGCAACATTACGTTCGACTCTGCCAACCTTTGATCTTGGATTACGATTTTCCATTTTTCGGACACGTAGTATTTCTTTAGCTAAAGGTGCTTGTGTATTGATGGTAAGACGTAAACTTTTCTTTGTAAATGGCTGATACTTTTTATCAAGGGTGGAGACTTTGTGTATGAAACTCAGTTTTTTAATCGTTGATTATAATTTCTGGGTGGTTAATTAAAGCTAAATTGTGCAACACCTGATTAATATTTTATTGCGTTTTCTGTATAAATTCATGTAAAATCTTTAGCAAGTTGGATTTTGTCGAAGCAACCACAACATGTCAATCTAAGTTAATTGTGAACCTAAATGAAAAAGACCGACGAAACCGGATATTGTGTATTTTACCAGCCTAAAATATATTCCATTTTTATTTGATTTTTAATACAATTTGATTTATAGTTGATACAATTTATTTACTATAATAGTAATATAAATGAATGTATGAGTATACAAATAAGTTTATATATTATTCAATCGCAAAACAATTATTCAATAACCTTATATTATAAATTCTAAAGCTTTAGCGACTCTTTCAATTCTATTCCGTAAAAAAGGAGTCAAAACAGTTCTTTAAACAATCAAGCATGATCTTATATTGGTTAGTATAAATCTAAGGAATAGATAACGCCAAACATCACCTAATTACAATGCCGGAATCGATTACAAGTACCTTAAATTAATGGGCATCTATAAATACAGAACATATTTTTCGCATTCATCTGATTCTATCTAATTCTCATGCTATAATTTATGATTTAGAAAGCAATGATTCTTTTCAAGTGATAATGTCAATATCTATTAATAGCTTAAGTCCATTCGATTTATGACATATCATCTTTTACGCAACATTCTTGGAAGCAGTTGCATTACGATGTACCTACATTTGATATTAGGCAGAAATTAATAAATTATCATAAAATTGATACAAAATTAACTCAAATAATGCAAAGCACAAATTTTTGCTTGAATAGCAAATTTAAAATTACTATGAAGATTCAGCTGAGTTTTAATAATATTTATCTTCCTGTGTAAGATAATGTATTTACTACTATCCCACAACAACACGATATATTTTTGGATAATGCATTAAAACGTTTTTTTAGTCAATTAAATAGTTTCGAAAATGTTAGCTACTCAAAGTACGTTTGGATTTTTCAAAGTATATTAAACATTTTTTCATTAAAATTTCTCAAATTTTTCCCTATTTAACAAGATTTAATATAAACACGGATAAAGTAATCATTATTTTGTTTTCGTGAATGTTATATACCTCACCTGAATAAAATAAATAAAACCCTTGGCCCATTAGTTTTGGTAAAGCTAACAACAAATGGTTAAAAGTCAGTTCTGAGAAGCTCATTCAATGTTACGCCCGATGGGGACGTAGCCAGACGTATACGCGTGTCACTTAGTATCATCGATAATTTTGGCTGAGTGAAATTCGCGAAACAGACCGAGGGTGTCTATCTCGACCTTAATCAAGAGCCAAGTCAAGCATCGGTTTCTCAAATAAGAGGCATGTCAACCATTTATTTTTAAACTCTATAAATATTAGTTCCAACATCATTAAAAAGTTCTTACTCCCATATATGCAGTTGGTTTATGCGGTATTGCATTAGCCTTCATGCAATAGCTTGAGTCTAAAATGACGTAAGATAAATCTTTATCATCGAAATAGGTAGCTGCACAAAAATTTATATCCTTATATTCATTCCAGTTCCTAAAATTAACGATTTTTGTTTTGTCTGTCACTTTCGCTCTTTCATGAAGACAATTTCTACATTAAGATACACGTCTTTAAATATCATAATAGATTTTACTGTGCAATAATACTTAGAAGATTTTGAGCAATAACTAATCCAAATTTAACTTTTAGAACATATGTTAGCATTATTAAACTAGCATAATGTATCGATCATTCTTATTGCGCCTGAGAAATCTTTTAATATTTTTCAAGAAATTTTTCATCTATAAAAAAATATACACACTTACTTTCTTAAAGAAAAATTAAAGATTACGTAAACATGATAAATAAAGATATGATGCCAAAATTAATATATTGTATTTCGTCTTATGCTTTACAAAATTTGTAAAAAAAAAAAAAATTATGCGTCATGAAAAAATGGGTTTAATTAATGAGTGGACTCTTTTAACTATTTTAATCTCCACGCTAAAAAAATATTATTAATTACTTTGTAACAGATTTTAGGTGACCTTTCTTTTCAATTGGAAATAGTTACTAATTTAATATTGATTCAAAAAAAGACATAATTTATCTGTAGAGTTCAGTGAAAAAAATATGATTTAGTTGTATATCATGTTATAAGTAAATTTCGCAGATATAAAAATTAATCAAAATTTGAATTGCGCAATGCTGATTATTGGATCCATACCACCGTAAACTATATTCGTTCTGTAGCTGTCAATCGATACTGTGGCTTTATTATTACTGAAACTGGCCACAATCTGAAATGATTTAAATCTCTGTAAACAACTCATGAACTCTTTTAAAAATACTCGGTTGACTGGAGCTTACACTTTTGTTCCTCAGATTTATAACTTCGACATTACCCGTGGCTGAACCTCCAACGACCGCGTGTTCGCCATAGGGATCGCCATCGAAATACCGAACGCAGTAGAAATAATCGCCTTTTGGTCCTTGCCGGTTCACAGGATTAATGGTGTCGATAAGATTACCACTGTTCATATCCCAAAGCTGAAGGCCGTCTTTGAATACCCAGGAACCAGTGAGTATTTTAGTGTCCTTCGCCATTTATAAAGCAAATATATACTTATAATATATACATTATATACTTATTTAAAAATAATACTGATTAGCTTAAAAAAGTAAATCATTTTAACTTCATACTAGTCACTATTTAGATCATAGTATATTGTTTTTATACGAAGTAGGTATAGAGGTAACAAAATTGAATTAAAAATTATTCTATTCAAATATATCTCGACAGAAAAACATCCCTTATCTATTGTGCAATTATAATACTATGAATAAAATACTTACAAGGGTATAATTAACCATTTAGTTCGTTATACGATTTTGTTAATGAATAAAGTAATAAATATTAATTTATTATTGCAATAAATAATAAATCTCACTTTTAGATCAATAGCATCTCCACAGATGTGCGGTCCACTCATGGATCTAATAGATCCTTCCCCGTTTCTCAAATCCCAGATCTACAAATAAAATTAGTAAAAATTAAATTTATTACCGACCGCGTTTTTTCAAACGATCCATCACTTTCAAGTATTACTAATTTACGAAAGATGCCAGCACAATACAACCGGCGCGACGGCGCGAAAACAGTGAACATATTTGAATTTTAAATACCAGAAACAATTAATTGTACTATTTTAAACATATTTGAATTTAAAAAATATATAAATTTTGCAGATATTGTATAGAATGTTGTATACCTTTACAGTACCGTCCCAACCACCAGTTACAATAATGTTTGGATTCATTTGATGGCACTTCGCAGAAAATATTTTCATATGGTGAAATTTAACTGCATTATCGTGTATTAAATCATCTTTATTACCTTTATAAAGCTTTATTAACTGGAAAGGTGACAAAAATATAAATTAAGTAATAGTTATCATATAACAAATGTAAAAAGTTATGCACGATTTATTCATAACAATAATTAAAAATGGATAAAAATAATCATAAATGTTATAAATTTTTATAACACCCCATTTAAATAATAGATAATTCTTTAAAAAAATATAAAAATAATTAAAAAAAAATATGATAAAATTCAATAGGGTCTTCTCGTCTTTTAATGATGTTAAATTATTAAGAAATAAATAAGAAGCTGCAAACTAATTCCGATCCTCATAAAGAATTTTAGATAAATATATCATTATATGCAGAGTCGAATCCATCTAATTCATTAGGATACTAATATATTCTCTGTTCAATTTAATAATCGGAATTCAGAATTCAAGATCTCATTCTTTTTATAAGTACTATTTCTTGTGATATAATCTATGCGATAATAAAATTTTCTAACAATTTCAATTAAACATACAATCACCTTGCTTTACGCGCATTCATCCTTTTTTATTTATCTTAATTATACCTATCGTATTTGTGATTGATTCATCGAAGAGAATATTTTAATACATTTTTCAGAAATCTGATAATATATTTGTATTGGTGATAATAATGGAATTGAGTTGATAACAGAAAAAACTGAGAAAGAGCTTTAAGCGGAAAAGTATTTTTAGAATAATAATAAATGCTAAAGTTAAAAAGAAATACGTTATAAGCACCTATATTTTCTGAACCATTTAAAATTAGAAAACTTATTTTCCACATTTAAAATGATGATTCTTTAGGTGTATTATTAATTGCCTATAAATTAGTTCTATACGAAAAAAAAATGCAGAACATTTTTATAAAATCATCCGTTTTTTTAAAGCAAACCGTTAATAGAACAATAATATTTACTCCTACCATATGCACTCGGTAAGTAGATTAACAATGTACGATAAAAATGTATAATATTTGCCTTTGCTGTTTCCGCATCGTAAATTCTAAGTGCTGTATCCTTTCCACCTGTCACAACATATTCTCCAGAGACACTAATATCCATTGCATTGGTTTCATTATCTAACTCTAGAAAGAAAAGAATAATGAGTATAAAAATATTATTCTCTTTCAAAATATGGTATCTTTCAATTTATGTATCAAATATAATAAATTTATATCGCCTTTATCGTAATAATTCACCTTCGGTAAACTTCCAAAATTCGACTTTATCGACTTTACACATAAATATAGTGCCACATGCGCTAGCTGCGTAAACGGTATCCTTATGGATTGGATGAAATCGACAGCACGTGACCGGAAGAGACATTTCCAAGCCACTTCTAATAGTCATTCGAAGATCTCCCGTTTCCCCATTCCGCAGCTGTAATTTACAATTTATAACAGTTTATCGCTCTTCTAATACAAATCGCGAAGCCTTGTACCTGAATACCGCCAGATCCATAAGTTGCTACGATATATTCACCATTTGGTGAAAATTTTGCACAATATAATCCATTTAGTACCATAGGGAAAGTAGCTCTGCGAACAGTGTGCTTTGGATCTTTAAGTAATATACTTGATTTTGACCGATGTGCTTGAATAAATTCATATCTCTTTTCAATTTCATCTTGAGATAGCTTGCGTTCTACTAAGATACCTGACAACTTGATATAATAATTAAAACAATTTCAATTATAAAATATAAACTCATTGCTGTAATTATTGGCGTACTATATTTGGTAACAACTAAAAATTACAATGTGTAAAATAAAATTTTTTTAACATTACTGGAACAAAAATTGACTATTTTCGAGAAAATTTTTTATCGCGTGTGTGTGTGTGCGAGTACGTGGGCCTGTACGTGTGTGTGTTTTATCTAAGAAAATAACTTTTTGATTTTTAGTTTTTTTTTTGTTGAAATTTTAATATTGTAAAAATTTACAATATGCGATTTGTTATGTCTCTCTATCACAATCATTATGAAAATTTATTCAATTATTAAAAATATTATTAAGTGGTATGAATTTTCAGGATTAAGATTTGATATTTTTTGGGCAAATAATGATATTATGAAAAAAAAATCGATTTTTTATGGTATTCGATAATAAGAGTAAAACTTCTCTAATGTTACAG
>UELV01086662.1:0-44728 GCA_900490015.1 Megastigmus stigmatizans | reverse complement strand
GGGGGGGGGGAGAAGCATGAACTGTTTGAGTCGCTGCTTTTAGAAATACAACTCGCTGATATTTACTGTAATCAAGCCGCCAATATATAAGAAGTTATATGTGGGATATTTGACGAATATTTTTTCCGACTGCGAAGGCTCGAGAGCTTCATTATTTTGTTATCAATAATTTATGAGACAAATAATTGACGCAAAATAAATATACTTAATGATAAGCAATCTAATTGATTTTCCATAAGCCTTTGAATGATAACAAATTTTCGAAATGAATAAGAAATTAAATTTATATATATGATGCACGAGCAATTGGTATACGAGCTGCCATATATATGTCCGTGCAGGAATAAAAACTTTAACCACCTTATAAAAATGAAGAAATCGCAGATACGCGTCGGACGTTAAAGGAAGGCGAAATTCATAAAGTAATTATTTATGCGCGATGTATAACGTTGAGACATATATATATATACGATTTAATTACCGAAAATGCGCGTAGGGACTTGACAAAACGGCGATTCGCGCGCACTGGAATTATATCAGGTCAGAGCTGCGGGATTGAAATCTTCCAATAGCGGTCATTCAAGTTGCCGGGAATGGAAGTGTCGATAGCTCGCCGATCGAAAATTGCCAATCGAAGCTCGCCGCAATTAACCGCGGCAAAACAAGCCGCTGGAACTCGCGGACTCGAGACCTGCGCTGCGCACCGTGAATGCATGATGATGTGTGCCTTTCCAGAAAGATTTCCCTGCAATTGCTACTCGGCCAACAATTTGATTCGATACAGGCAGAAATATTTAATTAACGATCGACCTATCGCCGTGGGGATAAGGTCCAAGTCGTGTTGTCATCTAACATCTTTCTTACTAAATGTATTCTGCGTTTATTAATCTTTGCATATTGAAATGTAGGAGAAGGCGAGTACGAAGTCTTTTAGCATCGAATGAATATCAATCGTTGACAAGATTGTTTGGGTTCAATGTTTAAAGAATTACTGCTCAGTGATAGGAAGCGCTATTGTCGCTTATTCAGTAAACATGGTTCGTACAAGACACAAAGTATCTTGCATTTGTACAAGCAATTTTAGTCTCTCAAATGCACTTAGATAATAAATTCTACTTTCAAACCGTTCAAGATGAATCTGCTGCTGTTGTTCATGATACCTCCATTGCTCTGCTTTGTGTAAAAAATTAAATAACGAGTTACAGTTAAATGAACACTGTAGCGACTCGTGATTTACGCTACACGCTGCTTAAAAACATCGGTAAATATAGCAATAATGGAGGGTTTATATCTGTATAAGGTCGCGATAAAAGCAGCTTACACAATGATGTATGAATTTTTCAACGGCTCATGAAAATTCCAATTGTCATCTGATTTCGAGGATCTACGGCGCGAGTTCGACTTAAAAAAGCTCGTACAGCACAACCCAATTATTTCATAAAGGCTATAAGCATAAAGCGAGGCAGTCTTTTCCTAGCTTCTCAAGCGTGGCCGACCGATCGATCCGTTAACTCGAGGTTATATCGCTTAAAAAGAATTAAGTAAGTTGTC
Organism: Megastigmus stigmatizans; assembly: GCA_900490015.1. Lineage (NCBI taxonomy): Eukaryota > Metazoa > Arthropoda > Insecta > Hymenoptera > Megastigmidae > Megastigmus > Megastigmus stigmatizans. The sequence goes on along the minus strand of UELV01086662.1, from coordinate 43,177 downwards.
AGCTGTCTACCACAAAACTTGTCGAATTGCGCTAGTTATACAAAGCGATGATCAAAATAACAAAAAAAAAAAAACGTACAACCCGTTTTCTTATGATTACGATCATTTTTTTCTTTTTATTCGAATAATTGATGTAGCATTTATTTATTATTTTGTGTTTTGTGTTGTTGCAATGGCAAAATTTTAATTTGTGTATTTTCTTTTTTGTTCTCAGGACGAAGTAAGTAATCATCGCAATCACGTAAGGATCTACCCGCTCGAGTATTTATCCGATGAAATGCCGTTTGGAAAACGTGAGCTTTTTCAAACTAACAATATCATTTTGTACTACCTACTTAAGTACACTTGATAATTTATTCGTCGGTATGCCGATTGTAATTCCAATAGTGTCCATGGCCAATGGAATAGTATTTTCTGTTTTATTGACTTTTTTTTCTAAATTCAAATGATTTGAGTTACGCGCAGTCAGAATGAAAGGTGAGAATTTGTTATACGTGACGAAAAACTGAGCATTATAATCTGTCAATATTTGTAATTGAACGTATCAATCAATTGAAAATTCATTTTAATGTGACAAGTGATGAAAGAAATTAGCTTATCAAAATCACATTACAAAGGCATGATTGCTCAGTTGAAAATACAGTCATGTGTAAATTTCTCATTATTACGAAAATACGTTCTTAGAAATTCCTAGAATTTCACGACTCTTCGGCTTCGCGATACATAAATTAATGAATTTACTACTATGCACAATATCACGCAATTTAAATTAGATATATCAATCTGAACTATATAGTTAAAAACTCTATCGAATACAAAAAAAAAAGTAAAATAATGTAGAAGTAAAAAGGGGTTATTCATTGGATGAGAATTTCAAATTAAAAACAAAATTGTTTTTTACCTTATTTAGGTATTTTTCTTGCAAGTGTACAAAATTATTCATATCATCGTATCATGATAATTCCTATCATAATTCGGTATGTCTCTTTGTTCTGTAACATGATTAATCATTTTATTATATTTCAAATCATAAGCATTTACTGATAAAAATAATGTTATAGATATTACAAACGCACAAACTATACATAGTTTTAATAAATCGCGAAGGAATCACATGCAAATCACATGACGTTGAATATTTATTTTTTTCATATGTTTTTTACCTGCAGCTATCAAAAGTTTTAACGTTGAGGTATTGTTTATTTAGCAAAGCAATGGGTATATAGATACGAGCCGCGATCGATGCTCCGAAGATTTCCTGATACGTACCGCGCGATTGAGCAAGAAACCGAAGCCTTAAAAAAGATTCAACTTGGCAGAAAAAAAAAAGCTGAAAAAGTCTTGACCTAGTAAGCGATCGCCTCTATTTCGCATTTTTTTCTTCCACCGAGCTATAGCTCCACTACTCCGCGAGGAAAAAGGCAAAGTTTCTCCATCTACAAAAGCCTCTCGGAACGTCTTGATTTCGGATACGACGCGCGGGACATACGTATATAGACGTCGTGTGGAGCAACTTCTTGCCACGGCGCAAACACACACGCGCGCACACACACACACACAACTGCACGCAACTGCAGGCGAGCGCGATCGGAACGCGTCCGAGAATACAGCAGCAGCGGCAGCCGCGAGTATCGATTCAGATGGCGTAGCGTTCCGCGGCACGGGCCGAGGGCAGCGGAGCCCGCCGCGCGCATTGGACGCCGCGAACGCAAAGATCGCCCGAAGCGCTGCGCGGAGCGATTCGTGGAACTGCTGGAGCCGCGCGGACCGCGTTTTCCCGCGGCCCGCGAGCAAAAAGTCCGCCGAGCGCGCATGCAGCCGCGATAGAGAGAGAGAGTCTCTCTTTTTCTATCCCCGGCTGAAGAAATTGCTAATTACGCGGCTCGTGCGCCGTTCCTATAGACCGACGAATTAATTACCGCAGCATATGCTCTCTCTCTCTCTCTCTCTTTCTTTCTCGAGGCGACGAGTCTCTCTGAGTATAACGAGTGGATTAGCTGCACTCGTAATGTAGTCTCGGAGGAGCTGCGCGTATAGCCGCGCCTTTTTGGCCTCGCGCGGAATCTCGAAAATTCGACAATTATCCGCGGCGATTTCCCCGCGACATTTTTACCGACTTGAAAGCCACGCGCTCTACTGCTCCTGCTGCTGTTGGAGCTTTACCGGCTCTGACGTGCGGTGGCGTTTCGTGTCTCTTAATCGTCGCTCGCGATACTGCACATCTACACGCCCTCTGCGCGTCTCTCCCAGGGTTCTTTCATTTTTATATTTACTTCGTATAAAGTCGATTTTTCTTATGCGCGTTTTGTAAATTCTGCCAATATCGCGAATCGATGGTCGCGGATCTGTGAATAATAACACCTGGCTGTCATTACGTTTAATCGGAAAGATATATATAAGTCTGCTGCTTGAACTCGACAAACATAACATGTTAATAATGTTACACTTTTAAAAAAGAAAATTGTACAGACATGAATTTGTATAACAGAACTGTTTAATTTAAGATCAAAAGGCACTAATGTTACAGCTTCGTATTAAATAATTGTTCAATTATATAAGCTTTACGATAATAATTTTGGCATGCTTTTTGTAAATATGAAAAGAAAATAAGAATTACAAGAATATTTTGGTTGTACAGATCGAGAGTACCTTCGCGTTTTCAAACAAAATTGAACTGGCTTACTTATTTCCAATTCAATTGCGCTTTGGTCGTAAAACTATAAAAATCCGAATAAGAATCCATAGTGTATAAGCATCCGTTCTTATTATACTGTAGAGGCACTTGCTGTATACCCACGATACGATACAAATGCACGCAATTTTGCAGAATTGAAGCGCGCAAGCGAACACAGGGATGTATAACGAGTTCTCGAGGTGCGATGATTCCGCGTGTAATCCGCCGACGAATGTCGCCCGTGCAAGGCCATAGCGACTCGGTCTGGCACGTCGACACACTTAGCCTCGTTTACCCAACTAACGATCACAGTCATAATTCAGCCGCTCGGCCCTCGTTATATTACATCGACGGGATGTACAGTGCACAAATAAAAATACACCGCGCTTATTGATTCGCGATGTTTTCTTTTTTCCCGATGAGGCTCTTCGTGAAACTTTGCACCACTGCAGATGTTCACCTACGATACGAGCGCCTCTTCTGTGCAGCAGCGGCTCGTCATTTGATGTCTGCACTCTGATCGTCGCGAAGCAAAAATTCAGTTATCGCGAGATTTATTGGCTACGAAGTTGCAAAGCCATCGGCTATTTACAATATTCCTTGCGTTTTGCGACCTATACGCTCGTATTGATTCTCGTCGACCCGATCAATTAATCAGCTGTTAATGCTCACTGGCTTTTAATGATGTACATGTCTGCGCGCGTGGTACAAACTTTATATGCGAAAAATCAATTATTCTGTAAGTAGCGTATCGAACGCGACTGGTAAAACTAATGATTTTTAGGATCATTCGAAGCTTTAGCGGCGCGGTTATTATATGATTAACTTTATACTCGGTCAATAAAATTTCGTTTTCATGGGCGAGGAGGAAGCCTATATTAAAAATAAAGTTTTCCCGCAACAGCACAGCTGCACAAGCATAAGGAAATTGACATCGATTGAATCTCCTTGCGTTCAAAAATGATGAAATCCCTCCGCGTGGCGTGTAATTTGTACATTTAGTTGCAAATGCGGTATAATTAGAGAAAAGCTCTGATAGAAAGAAGAGAGAGAGAGAGAGAGAGCGTCTCTATATTCACAGAGCTAATAAGAAGCATAATCCAAAGGAAGGTATTAGCTGCTGTTGCTGCTGCTGCTGGTAAAGCGCGCGGCTAATAAAAGATTTTGTCCGGTATAATCACGTAATCATCGTATAGGCGAGTGCATCCTTAGCTGCAGCACGAGGCTAATATTCGCGTAAAAGCCGCGCACGCGTTTACATTTAATTATGCGCAGTCTTTTTCCTCTCTCCGCTCGCGCGCCGCCGAGAATTTCACTCGAATATTATCAATTTCCCGACGCTCGCAAACGAGGCGCGTAAACCAACGGCGACTGGCACATACACACACACATACACACGCACACAGAGAACATGGCTGGGCGAGCACACGGCGATTATCTTTTATACGCACGGCGCACGCGCGGCCGCACCGCTATGACATTAGCCGCAACAGCGAGAACTGCGCTTTATATGGGCTTTTAGCCGTTTTACCTCTTGCTGCACGCGCACTCGGCTGCTGTACACGAGTTCTATATGCTAATTTTATAGCGGCGAAATATCCCTGCGGCCATTAATCGCGGCGGGCGCGGGAGGAAGAAAAATGGGAATACGGACGCGGACCGATGGGGAATTGAAAAAAAAATCAATTTGGGGAAAATTCGGTGGACGAAGGCGGCAGTGAGCTGCTATGTATATAAATACGCTTTAGAATCTATAAAATTGAGTTATATACACGTTTTTAGCGCGAGATTGATGTTGTGTATTAAAATTGACGTATTTGCAACTAATAATTACAAATTACGGATTAATTGCCGACTACTGGTTACAGAACACGAACGTACGTCGGTCATCGATTATGCAACGCTACTTCAACGCGCGCAAGAAGTTGCCAACAGCTCTACAGAGTGTAAATTGAGTCGGCTATTTGTACGATTAGATGGAAAATTGTTAAATACTTTTTATCGGGATAAACGATGAATTCGCGACTACACGTCAAATCGACTAAAAACAAATGGTCAGATTCAACAGATCGGTATAAAGGCATTACGAAAATTACCATAAATCAAGGCTGCTTAAATTGGCCGCGGTGTTAAATATTTATAAGGCTCGCGCTCGAGTTTTTGCTCCTATACAGGCCGCGGCGCATTAAAAGCAGGAGCATAGCGCGCGGTAGGTAACAATTGTAATTGGAGAAAATCACACCTCGCGGAACTCGAGGAAATTATATACACTTTGATCGCGCTGAATTAAAATATCGTCGCATTTGCACATCTGCAGCAATCGGAACGAGCGAGGGAAAAAACCAAGCGGAAAGTATAAAGTATAGGAAATAAAAAGGCAACGAGGCAATGTAATAAGAGCAATTCGCCCGGCGCCAATAGACGCGTTACAGTTGGCGGGGATATAACGCTTGTAGATCTGCCGAGTCAGAGCAGTTTTCTCAAAGTCGATTAATGGCTCGCTCACGCATCACGCGCCTCCTATATAGGCGAGAAGGAGCAAGTCTAGCAGCAGCTCTCGGTATATATATATAGTAGCAACTCACGTAATTAAGCAACGGCATACTAATAGACGCGCATACCAAAGACGCGCCGTTCACGAGTCATTCGGAAATATCGAGAACGCGGGAGCGAGCGAGACGAAGATTCGTTGCGCTCGAGGCGGCCCATCACTACTACTCCCCTGAGAGCCTCGAAGCCTCTCGGCGCAGCAGCAGCAGCAGCTCCTGTCTAACGTCTAACTCAGAGGGTGGAGATGGGAATTGGTGGTTCCCGCGCGCGCGGCACACGTCCTCGGTATGCGCTGCTCACTGCTGCTGCCTGAGGGGGTACACACCTATTCGAACTTGCCCAACTATACGCATCTCCGCGGAGCTTTCTCTCTCTCTCTCTCTCTTTCTCCTGCAGCGAGCGAGCAGATGTCTTAGCGCGTTATTGGTTTCTCGGGCTTCTCTCAGCTTTCCGCGGGGGATGAGCCCTACTCACACTTGTGCTCGGGAGTTTCGCGCTTTTGGCTAGGGGGAGACACGAGTGCGCGCGAGACTTGGGCTCAAGTAATTAGAGAGCGCTGTTCGTTATACCAGAGGTTGCCGCCAACGAGGATGGAAACGAGGAGCGAATACTCGTCTATGTGCTCTGTGTGCTATTATATGTGGCAGTGCGGAGCGACGGTGACTCTCTGCGGTGGCCAAACCTTTCGGTTATCGATCTACTTCTCGCGCGCCACTTCTACCTACATGTTCCTTTATACGCTTCTCCGCGTTAATGCAGTTGAGACATTTTTTTAATTCGTCGTTTCGATTGTTGTGTATAGTGAAAATTTATTTTGTGAAAGCGCTATTCAATGTAGAAATTCGCAATACACTACCAATATTATTAATATGTGTATATTTTTTAAATGTATTTCTTTTTCTAAATTTTCCAATTAATTACGTTATTTGTTTAGTTTCTTCTATATAATCATATCAGTATTTGATTACTAGCAATAAGCACCTAAGCTATTAAGTATATACCTTTCACGGATAATTAAAGATCTATATCAGTAAACATTCCGTAGAATCTGACGCTTGAATTGCAAACATTAATATATTAAATAATAATATTCGCGTTGGCATTAAGCCTAGAAATAATCTCGCCGCAATCTTTGCAAAAACTTTCTCCGCAAAAGATCGACGGCGAGTTAAACTCTCGCGGTACAGATCAGAAAAGAATTCGCACAATGGCGCAAAGGAAATAAAGCACATTTAAATGTTGCTTTTACGGTTCTTAGCAAATGGTGCGTATATACGTACGATGTGCTTTTTTATCTAGAACGTCAAAATTACATGTCAATAGTTTTGAAGCCGAACAATAAATAAGGCGCGCGCGCGCGGGGGGAATGCTGAAATAAGCTGCTGTCGCGAAGTCTAACTTATTAAACGCGATGGTAATAAAATTGTTCCTACTTGGCGCGAGCTATCTCGTAAGTAACGGAATGACGACTCCACGCCAGGCTCTCTCGCGTCTCTTAGAAAGTTGTAAATAATAATCTTCTGCTTTGACACATATATATATATACGCAAGAATATATATACGCATGTATACGCGTATTAAAGTATTGTCGACGCACGCGACTCTAAGACAAGTTGCTGCTGCACGCGAAATTTCGCAACTGCTACAGTATTATTGTTACGGGCTACTCTTTCTCTCTCTCTCTCTCTCTCTTTCTATACTTATAATTTCGCTCCTCTCGCACGAGACAATCTGTTATTTACGCCGCGCTATATAACCGATTCGCGCTTATAGACATTGTTTAAATAAATCTTCTTTTGCAACTTTGACCAAGTCGCGGTGTGCGCGCATTAAAGTTTCACACGCCATTTTTTGTTTATCGCTAACGCAACGTAGTTCCACTAAGTTATTCGATTTAAAAAGTGTACATCTATCCATTTTTTATTCTTGCTCGCACATAAAATGGAACTTTAACAGTTGTACGAGCGAACGTTAAAGCATTGTTCGCAAGCGTATATAGAAAGCTGTGTATCAAACGTATTCCCGATACATTCAGCGGGATAAGAGATCAATTTCATTCGGGGTACACACGCCATAAATCCCCGATGCGGTCAAAATCTCGTTTTTCACCGTGGCGCGTTTAGCGGCACTCGATTATAGCCGTCGTCGCGATAGTCAACTAAAACACGATAGCGTGCGTCTGCAGTAGCGAGCGTGTTATGCGAGGGAACCTCGGGAAACAAGAGGGGAAAGCCAAGAAGGGAGAGAATTGCCGAATATAGTCGTGTCGTATAGAGGCGATAAATCCTTGTAGCCTCGCGGCGCGTAAGCACTGATAATATTCAATGAACACACCGAACCATTTGTTTTCGATCGAGTAGAGCAGCGGGAAATCTGGGGTGGCAACTTTTTCAAATCCATGCATCGAATTAGTGTCGTATACCGTTAGAGCTGTTGTTATGAAAAAAAAACTTTAAATAAAAAAGTAACTTATCCATATCTTATGATTGCACTTTAATCAATTTAAGAAAAAGTTCTCTCTACGCACACTTTTTGTGGTTTCAAATAGAATCAGTTGAATATAAAATAAATGTTGAATTTAAAACAGAAGACTTTTTTGAATAAGCGTACAGCTTTCAAAATACCCTGCCGTTGCCCTGCGCATCAATACATTTTTTTTCTGCTCTCATTCGCGCAGCTTTTTAGCGCAGTCCTCTTTAACAGTCAAGTTTTTAACGGAGCGCAATCTCTCTTCTTCCTCTTCTTCTCCTCCCTCGTTCTTCCTGCACGCGCGCAGTCCCGGGGTCTTGCTCTTGCCGCGCACACAACGATGGAGGCAGAGTGATAAGCCGCTGTTTGTTGATCGTTACCATTTGATTTATTTGCAATTACTAGAGGGGGGCCCCGCGCAAATGGCGTCCGATGCTCGCCCCGTGAATTATTAGCGGATAATACAAAGTGCGCGCGAGAGCTGTGCACCGCAGGCTGCGGAGCCGAAAAGATCGAGCCGCTGCAGTCCGACCAACCCGGCTGCGCGATATGTGCGCGAGATGTATGCGAGCTAAGTTTCCGAGCTAGAGGTGCGCTCTCCGGTACAAAAGGTGCGCGCTGCTGCTGCTGCTGCTGTGCACGCCGAGACTTACGCAGCCCGAGAGACGGGCCTCAGCAGCCGATAATAATAATCTTCCTGATTTACGACGAAGATGCTTCGACGTGTTAAGTCTGAGAAATAGGCCAATAAAGTAGAAGTATATGTGTCGAGATTTACTCCGTCCGCCGATGCCGATGCTTATACGATTGAAATTCGCTGCAAAATTTTCCTCCGCTCCGCGAGCACCTATCGTTTCTCGCAAACAAATGACAACTATTAATATTCCCTCACTGTCTATTGTTCTGGGGAGTTTCGAATATAATCTCTATAATTTATAGGGAGAGCGGAAACCTATTATTTCCTCACTATTTTACGCATATCTACGCCTTTGGAAAATAGTATAGCAAATCTAATTTATACTAGTCGAAAATAAATTGATCCAACCAACCTAATCTTTTACTATTTGAAATAATAACTATTTTTCATCTACAATTATATTGATTATTTTATTAAGAATAAACATTATCTTACTTTCTTGGGGACTTTATGTACAACAGTTTCGTTAAGAAAAATTATTTAATAAATGTTATACGTACATGTACAACCATAATATAAACTATGGGCACATAAAACTTAACTATATTTTAATCGCTTCAATTATTTATTTATATATATTTTTAAGAATATGTAAAGAAATTTTAAATCCAAAAATTATATATAGTTACTGCTATGAAAGTAATTTATAGATAATATCAGAGTTAACTATAAAAACAGTTTATACTTTACTCAATCTTTACAAATTTGAAATATTTACGACAATAAACATAAAAGTTTAATTTACTTTTAACAAATTATGTATAGGATAAAATCAAGTAATGCGCAAAGTTGTTTCTCTTTAATCTTAGAATTTGATATAAAAAATTTTAATGAGTCAATTGATTCAAAAATAAGAATTTTTAATTTTTATGGTTTTCACATAGTTTGAATTTAATTTCTCCTGCACACGCGAAAAAGAACTTTTATTTATCTTTACAGATTTAACAATATAGTTAATTTAAATAAAATACATTTTCGTCACTCTAACCACAAAATCGCATGTTTGATGCGACTTTACGGCTCTCGTGATGAAAAATACGGTTCGAGACTAGGGCGTAAGAGGATTTTTCCCTCACTCGAATTTTCGACCTCGCTTCGCTCGGCCGAAAAACGTCTCGTGAGTGAAATAATCCTCTTCCGCCCCCGTGTCGAAATGTACTATTACAACATCAAGTTCACAATTTTCCTCGACAAAATTTTATAAATTTTGTAAAGCTTAAGCTTCGTTTAAACGATTTTCCCACATAGCAAGAAAAGTTGGAGAAACGTTTCTATAGCGCATCTTTGGAAACTTGGAAACATTTCTTTGAAAATTGCAGAAACATGGAAGAAACATTTCAGAAATTCTTCATGTGAGACCTAGAAAACAAATGTGAAAATTCGACATGTTCTTATGTAAAATTATCAGTTTACATGTAAAAAAGTGAAAATTTAGCATATTTATGTGTGAAAGTATTTTTCACACGTAACATAAGTGAAAATTCAAAATAAGTGACCATGTCACACATTCATAAGTGGCAATTGGCTTCACACGAGAAATAAGTGAAAATTCTACATTATTCCGATTTAGAGGGTACACGTATACAAGAAATATTTCACAAAGGTTTCTAAAACGATCCCCGAGACACCAAAAGCGGATATTTCCAGGTTTCTTCGTTTCTGAAACGTTTTTTACACGTTCTACAATTTTCAGAGAAACGTTTCTCCAACTTTCCATGCTATGAGGTTATTACATTAAATGCATAATAACTTAATAAGTGTATTGTGCGTTATTGTATAAATATTGGGGTAGAATTTTTGTTGATTTATTTGCTATTATTCGTTATGAGCATATCTCAAATAAATACAAATTTTAAGGCTATATATTATGTACGTGTGCTCGCGTTAAGCCTACCTAGCTTATACCTTGGTTAGATCGAACAGAGAGCAGAAAACGCTGACTAGCTACGTGTGTACGACAACACAACCTTAAGCATTTTGTTTGTATGTGATGTGCTCATAAGTATAGTCATTTCGTTCGCATATTTTCTGGAACTTACTAATTAAAAACAGTATTAACAACCGTTCTTTTGCACCTTTTGGAATAATACAAAAAAGATTGATTTGCTCTTTACATTATCGTAGTTTTATTTATAGAAAAACGATAGCTGCCAAAATTGTACGTGTCGCTACATTGTTTTCGTAGAGTCTGCAGACCATTTTCTTCTTATAATAATTATGCAAGGATTCTAATACCGGGGTTACACCGCTTTCACGAACTGTCAAAATGAAATTTAATTTCCAATGATCATTCGACCAAATACTAAAATAATTTGCATTGAATAACTAAAGCTATTACATTGTTAAGTATTTTATAAGAGTAAAGCTTTATAACTGAAATTTCCATGGCTTAACTAGTTAGCGTAAGAAAAAGACTCAGGTTTTACAAGACTTTCCCTGCGCTGAAAGAAAGTGGAGGCGGCTCGGGCTGGCTAAGACGGCCAAGAGCTGCGCGAGTCTGTCGTTGTGCAACAATAAAGTAAAAAATAATGTAAATGATGTTACAGGTCCACGGACGAGGCGACCGAAGCGACCGAGCGAGAAACCGACACCGACGACAGTCGAGGAGAAGCGACCCCGTACGGCTTTCAGCGCGGAGCAGCTCGTGAGGCTGAAGCACGAGTTCGACGAGAACAAATACCTGACGGAGCAGCGCAGACAGGCGCTTTCCAAGGAGCTCGGCCTCAACGAGGCCCAGATCAAGATCTGGTTCCAGAACAAGCGGGCCAAGATCAAGAAGGCCAGCGGACAGAAGAATCCCCTCGCGATACAGCTGATGGCCCAGGGCCTCTACAATCACTCGACGGTGCCGCTCTCCAAGGAGGAGATGGAGCAGGCCGCGGAGCTGCAGGCCAACTGAACGGCTGACAACGCCCCCCCCCCCTTTTCTATACCTGCTCCTCGTGTGCAGCCGACAAACCAAATATCCCGCGATCCCGCGACTCCGCTCAGACGCGCGGCTCATTTGTCAATTCCGCGAGATTCGTTGCGCAGGGAGCAGCGGCAGCAGCCCCGACGTGTTCCAACGGTCGAGTACCGAAGGACTCGTCTCGAGGCGCGGCCTTTTTTCGCCCGCTCCGCTGCAGCTTCGATTAATGAAAAAAAAAAAAAAAAAAAAACAGATCGCGTTTAATCATGTTCAAGTCACTAGGTTTCAAGTCGAGAGAAAGCAGCAGCAGCGCCGCGCCGCCGCCGTCGCCGAGAGAGGGATAAAAACAGTTCCTGATATTTATTACGCCTCGAAACTGCATTTTGCTCGGAAAGTTTATGGACGTTTTAGGATTTGCTTATACAGCGAGCCGCAGCTGAGGGAGGATGTGATGCGCGCGCGAAAGAAAAAGAGAGTGAGAGAAAGAAAACGTTAAACGCGCGCGAAAATATCGCTAGTGGTCGATATTTCGGTGTCGCGCGTTTCGAGTCAGTCGCTACAGATGTTTAGATATTATTTAAATTTTAAATAACAAGTGAGTGATATAAAAATCGTATCGATTGGTAAATACTATGCATATAATTATTAACTATTATTCCTTCATTCGAAATGTTACCTCAAACTTGAAAAGTTGTAAAAAGGAAATTTACATTACCAGTGCCATTTTCTTGCTGATTCTATATTAAAACAAAACAAAAAATAAACAAAAGTGTAACGAAACCGATTGTAACCAGAACTATTCTAATTGATCGAAGAACAAAAACAGGAGTTTTATCTACTCGAAAATATAGATTATTCGGGCGCATGTATTGCAGCGCTTTCTTTAAATCATTTTTCAGAAAACGATTCTCATAGATTTTCTTGTACAAACTTGTTTTATCATCTATAAATATATATATTGGTAATAATTTGGTGATGTCAGAAAATATTTCCTCGTCGTCTCCCTCTAAAGAATGTTATTCTTTTTATGTAAAATTTTAGTGATGAAGGTGTGCTTAATTTGTGTGATTATACTTTGGATAATAAAAGTTGATATTTAGTGTGAAAAGTAATTAGGGCGAGAATTTTATGCAAGCGTATGCTAAAGGAGCTACCACAAAATGGTATATACAGCGAAAATTGAATGTTGAAAATTTATTAATAATTATATGATGTATTGCGTAAACTTTTGGAATCTTTTAATTTGGAATTCAGATTTTGAATATGTGAAAATATATAAGTTGTCGAGTCGCTAAATATCAACTACATATAATTATATCTACGATAGAAAAATTTGTTGAGATGAAATAATAAGGAGATTTGGTAAAATGAATTATGCAAGCCGCAACTAGGTCGATATAGTAATATTTGTATGAGAAATGGGAATGTTTTTGTGACAGAACTGAATTTTCGCCTAAGAGCGCGATATAACTTCGCGCGAGAACTTGTAGATTCCGTTAATTTATTGTAAAATAATGTAAAATAACTCCGAGCGAGATATAATTGCAATGTGCAATAGAACCTTATATATAGCAAAGTACCTAAATGGAGGTCGGCCCGTAAATCCGACGATTCGACGACTCTTATAAGATAATCGACCTGTACATAAAATACGCCGTTTGCGGTGTCATTGCTTATAGACTGTTCAAAATAATTTAGTTATTTATTTACCGAATATACATAATAACAGAGAGGACGCACGTACACGCGTAAAAATTACACGTTCACCCGGAAAATTTGTACGTGTAAATTATTTAAAAAGTGATTAAATATTCCCAATATGAATCTGACATTGTTTTATTTTTTACTCACTATTCACCCATCCTCTACTTTATATTTATTACCTTATTTAGTGTATACATAACCTATAAGCTTACTTTTCATCAATTTTCAAATATATACATAACAATTTATAATTTTCTTTTGGAATGGTACAGTTAATTTCTTGGTAGTGCTGTTGTAAAACGCAAAAAAATGCAGTAATTTCATTACCGAAGAATCAAACACGTTTCAATAAACATTGAAATGAGGAAAAAATAAGCTTGAATTACATTTGATTGGAATTAAATTGAAAAGTGAAATCCGCAAAATGGAGCTTTTGCTGCAGAATTTCATTGGACTGTATCGACGGATAAAAAAAACCATAGAAAGAAGCCATTTTCTCGAGGTGAAGCTCTTAAGAATTAATAATATATATTTTGAAGCGACTAATTGCAGCCGCCGCACGGCTGCAGGCAAGCAAAATTAGCCCATCATTAATGCATCGCGTCGAGGTATAAGGGAATTATTTCCTCCCCCTACACGCTTATAAATATAAATCCCCCGGGGGGTCTTGGGGAAAGCCACACAAGAGTCTATAGGCGCAGAGCAAATCTAGCAATAATAATTCCGTTTACGCAGCTAGAGAGAGAGAGGGAGAGAGAAGAAAAACTACGAGGGGAAAAACTCGGTGATATTACGCAGCTCGCGATGAGGGAAAAGCTCGGCTGCACACATACGCACACACTCGCAGGCCAGAGTGATGTAGGTATATATATGTATAAGAGGTGCGCACGAGCGAGAGCGAGAGAGTCGGGGCGGGTCGATCCGGGCGCGGATTGGGTGCGCGCGCGCGTCGCATTTGGCGCATGCCTGCAGCAGCAGCAGCAGCAGCGGCGGCGCAACGAGAGGCAACTAAGTACGAGAGGCAGCCACCGGCGCTCGGGCGGTGGCTCCCCTTCGCTCCCCCTCCTCTCCCCCTATATATGTGCCCGTGATATCAATTGATTTACAGTCGAAAGGTGGCCATCGTTGATATCAAGTCCGCGGCCACGCCCACCAGCTCGGCTCCCCGCGCACCTCTAGCCACGCTCCCTACTGCGTGCGGTATACCTATATATATGCCTATATACACTCGATATCTGCCTATTGCGCGCGGCCCGCTCCCTCGGTCCCTCGGTCCGATGCGAGCTCGCGATACCATCCATGGATACAGCTCACACCTCATTTAACCCATAACCATCGCGTTGCCCGCGCGCCGCGCAGCGAAACTTTAATCTCCAGCTACGCAGGAACGAGCGAGTCAGTCGGCGCGCCCTCTTATTATACTCTCGACGACTCCTGTACCAGTCCTTCTGCTCCTTCTCTTTCTAGCTCCTGGCAACCTATTTTCTGCGTGAATTGAAAAAGAGGCCATTCGCGCGCGTGGCCAGCCGATGAAATTACATTTGGCCTCGCGGCGGCCGGAGAGACGAGGAGAAGAGTACAGAGCCGCGAGCCTGCGTTTTTCCCCTTGCGAGGAGTTGACCGGGCCCTGGGTGTCGAGGTGCTACGATATAAAATCCAGCTTATCGGGTTTATTGCCTAATGGCACACATCGGCTACCGTGATGGATTTTACTTTGCCGAGTCTGCATTACAGAAGCGCGGCTGTACAACTTCCTGTCGATGATATTTGATCGATAAAGGGGAGACTCGAAAAGAACTTGGAGCTGTATATATAATTTCTTCTTTCTTTGCGAGATACGATACGAAGTTTAAGCATTTCTCTTTTGTAAGCATTTCTATAAAGTAATGGAATAATTTAGATCAATAGATATTGACTATATAAGAATAATAAAAACTAGAAAGAATTGCTTGCTGATAGCTGAGTAAATTTGTGCATTGCATTACTTAGACTCGTTAAAATAGAACATTTCCATATCGAAAATGCATTCAAAATATTTAAATTATAACAAATTTTTAAATAACAGTTCATGAGTAGATAAGAAAAATTTTAAAGCCTTAAATTGCTTTATTTATTTTTTTTTATCAATATTCAAATACTAGTCAAACCTTACCCATCAATTATACAGAGAATTTAAAAAAAAAATGAATAAAATCTGTGCAATAAGCTCAATATTGCCACATAAAAGAATTAATATCCGAACATAAATTTGTCTCTCTTTATTTTTCAGTATTTTTAAAAGTTTTTTACAGAATGTTCTTATAATAATTTTTTAATATATATATGTATAAGTTAATAGTACATAAAAACGAATTTTTAAGCTCAATAATTCAACAATAGCTCATAAATTTTAAACTCACCTAAATCATAAGCTCGTAACTCATAAGCCATCAAAACTCAAAAAATTAGCATAAAGTAGAGAGCTTCTGTATCCTTACACTAATTTAATGAAATGTACTAAGATAAAGTACCCGATACCTGCACGGATTTTGAATACGATAATAAATAAACCACGGTTTGAAATCTATTAAGCGATATTTTTAGAAAATTTCAAATCTCATTATTGATTTATTGTCTATTTTAATAATGTATGCAAAAAAAAATTCATTTTCACGCTTATTTATAATAAAAAATTAGGTTTGTAAATTTGTAGACTCGTAAACCTAGACAACCTATACTGCACTGTGAGCAATATGGGGACAGCGCTTGATCCCTAAACCTGGACAATATAAATTAAATGTATTCCGCTATAGGGCATTGCTGACTAAGTGGAATGTAAACTGAATAACGATTTGGCTATCACACATGTTAAAACCTCGAAGTTTTTTATTTCGTATTCTAATAAATAGAAGACTTAATTTAATACAAAATCGACTTAATCTTATATATTTAATAGCATAAACAATGCTAATGAACTGATTTCTTTTTCATACTCTTATGTAATAGTAGTGTCATATATGTCCGACTATGTCCATGTAATGTTCCCAATTTTCAGTTTGTTCAGCTATTGGGTACTTTACTTTTATATAAATATCATCACGATCTTCATTCTACATATACAGTTATCCATAGTTTTATTTATAGTTTAACCATTTTATTTAATAACCAAAGTCTTAAATATATCTATAAAAATTCTAAAAATAATTATATTTCTTCGGGTAGGAAGAAAATCACCCCATCTGAAAGAAGCGTTGAGAATCTTCAGAGAAAAAGTACGTCCCAAACGGAATATTCTTCATCACTTCGCTAAAATAGGGTGATTCTCAGCAATTCCTTTAGGTGGGGTGATTCTTAACGCTTCTTTCAGATGGGGTGATTTTCTTTCTACCCGAAGATTTCTGGTACAGTGAGACAATTTTATAAAAAAAATTAAAAAACGGGATAGTAATGAAATTCGCAGACTGTTAAAGTCAAAAATTATAATTATAAAACTATGATAGATTAGCAATTTGTATATTTATATACACAGCTATAACCATTTTTAAGTTACATTAATAATCTACGTATCTAAACTTTTAGTTTTGAAGTTTGCTTTTTTTACATCTAAACTTTTACTGAGATTGAGATTTTTATATTAAATACTTAGTGTAAAATTTCACATGTATGTAATTTCTATACAGAAAACGGATTTCTGAGATATAACCTTTTTCAACCAGAGAATTCAAATAGACCTTTCAAACTGAAATTTCAGATAGAACCTTTTTTCATACTCAACTTAAATTAAAATAAGTTAATATGGCATTCTAAAGGCAATAGTATGCTTCGAAAAAAACATCTTCACACTCTGCTGATTTTTTTTCTTGTCTACGGATAGGTACTACCAGTTATTTGTAAATAGTTCAGACATGTTAGTATGGCAGAAATAAAACGAAACCTATGCATTCTGTGCACAACTTTGTATTTTCAAACTTCGAATTTATTTTACTCTGGCAAAAATAGATCGATACTTGTCGATCGAAATGGAACAGCTAAATCTTCAAAATTTTCTAAGATTACCAAAAAGCTATAAAAAATTATTTTTAAAAATCGGTTAGAGAAAAAGTATTTTACAAGGATTGCACACACATTTGTTTTATTCCTATGTTATCTCTTTAAATTGTCAGTGGTTTCCCTTCTAAAAATTATTTTTGATAACAAGTGATAATTCCTGATAATTAGTATAGGAATTCGAAAAAATTTTCATTTTTTATCAGAATTTATTACTTTTTAGCAAAAAATATAAAAAATTTCTATAAATTATCAAAAGTTATCAAAAATTATCAAAAATTATCAAAAATTATCAAAAAATATAAAAGAATATCATAAATTATCAAAAGGGTTCAGAAAAAATATAAAAAATTATCACATATCGAAAATTATCATTCTATATAAAAAATTATCGAAAATAATTCTCTCTTATTAAACATTATCAACCACTAGGTATCACTTTTTATAAAAAATTATGATACTTTAATTTATTATTATTGTTTACTAAACTTAGCTTTTTTAAAATTGTAATATTCAAAACTTCGAATATTAAAATTTAATTCCCCAGTTTGGGTGTTATCATCCGCATGGTAACACTAAATAAAGATATAAAATCAACATGAACTATAATTTTTTGTAATTAATAAAAAGAAAACTGGATTTTTTGAACGGGGTAATACATGATAAAATATATTCATTTCTGTTCAAAAGTAATAATTTTTGCTAAAAATGAATTATTTTTGATAATTTGTTAATTTCTCTATAAAAAGTGATAATGTTTGATAATTTTTTTCGAATTCCTACACTAATTATCACTTTTTATCAGAAATTATAATTTCTTATTAACAAATACCACTTTCCATAAAAAAATTATTACTTTTTAACAAAAATAATTTTCACCAGGATTAGGTTCGAATTGACGCTACCTTCTGCATCATCATCAGCAAGTGAGTTTTCTTTCAGTTAATTATGTCACTTGAAGTTC
Organism: Megastigmus stigmatizans; assembly: GCA_900490015.1. NCBI lineage: Eukaryota > Metazoa > Arthropoda > Insecta > Hymenoptera > Megastigmidae > Megastigmus > Megastigmus stigmatizans. The sequence goes on along the minus strand of UELV01086662.1, from coordinate 25,185 downwards.
ACTATGTTTCCAATTTTTTCTCTTGATAGAGTTTGACAAAATCATTTACAATTTTTATTTTTTTAGTTTCATATTACCCTGTAGTAAGTAAAGTTCTATCAAAACTATAAGTATCTAGTTTTCCTTGGCGAGCCCAGCAAAAAGTATTTAGACGAAATGATTTTTTAAGTATATTTCTCATATTTCATAGCATAATTTAGGCCAATATTCAAAATAATAATGATCCACTTTCTATTTTCATTGAAGAGAATTATTATAGCCATTAAGTTCATCACCTGTTCTAGCTTTTGTGAAACTGAAGAAGTTGTTGAAAGCTCGCTACCTTTAAATTTTATGTAAATTTTACCTTTGAAAAATGATTAAAAATATGATTATTAAATTGCTTTCTAAATTTGCAATCACATGCAAAGTACTTTTATACTTTCATAAATGCCTTCCAATTAACAAAATCTCTGTAAATTATAAAAGAAATTTTTGAAGATATAATTCTCTGCTACGTATGGATGGAATTTTATGAAACGGAAATCACACAATATTTGTATCATTATTGAGGTTCTAACAGAGATTTTAGGTAGTTTTTTCCAACTCGACCATATATCCTCAAAGATTAGCCAAATATAATTATTTATAAACGGGTAATACAATATAGTATAAATAGTTTGCTTCTTTAGAAAAAGTTTTGCTTTTTTTATTTCATATTTTGATAGTTCATATAAAAAATAGAGTATTGTTTTTTCTTTCTCCAAAATAACATAAGATAAAAAGATAGATGTACTTAACTAATTGGAAACTTAAGAAAAAAAGGACACAAATTGGTCTGCGCATATATGAATCTTGTTTATAATAATATACAAATGCTTCTATAAAATTGAAAGAAAAAAACATCAGATTTGAGTTTTTATAATAATCAATTTAAACTTATATATTTACAAATATTTTCCGAAATAGCTGAGCAAAATGAAATACATTGAAAAAGTTTTCAAACTATGGATTTATCGCAAATAAAGACAAATTTTAAACCTCTACGACTATTTACAATAGCGTTGTTCAATATAAAAAAGAAGTTTAAATTTTTTTACATAAACTATCCAAATTTAAAATAAAATATGTCATGTAAAATCTCAATTGTTATAGTTTAATATCATTAAATCAAGCATTGACGATTTTTGAGAAAATGTGCATGTAGCGTCGATTCGGCGAAATAGGCCTATCTGGCGAGCATATTTTTTTCTTTCAATTTTAAGTTGATAAGAATGACGCGGGAAATTCAAATTATAAGTAAATAATAATAATAGTAATATTATGATAATATTATAATATTATTATTCATTTATTCATAATTTTAATTTTCTGCATCATTGTTACCAACTTTTCCAATCTCAAATTTCAATTAGGCCCTTTTCCATGTACTTTGATAGGTATGTACTTTGATAACTAAAAAGGGATTAGCTGATTTTTACATTTCTTAATAATTAAATAATCCGAAAAAATAATTCTTTTGCATAAATTATGTCTTTTTTTTCTTGTATTTTTTTTATTTCCGAAGCACTGTAAGTTTATTATTTATAAAATCCAGAATATATGTTTGAATTTTCTTTACAAAAGCTCATTATTTAACAATTATAAAGAATAATTTATGAAGCTTATAGATGATGTAAGTATTATAAAAAATAATTTATAACCTTCATAAATTCTTTTTACTTTTCATGAAATTTTTTTTTAATTAAAGAAGATGTTGAATACAGACAAGTAAATTTCTACTTATTATTTTCACCAAATTGATTGATTTGCTTAAAACTTAGTAGATTTTTAGGAAAGCCACAATACACACATTGGGAAACATCATAGGACAATGCAGGCTAAAAGCAAAGTAAATTTAATGATACATAAACTGCTTCATCAAGCAGCCAAAAATCGTATCACCCTTGTGAACTAATCTACAATTCATAAAGTCTAACATTATAAAGTATACTCTTTTTATTACGTTTTCGTATTTAAATACATCAAAAATTATTAAGTCTATATTCGAAGAACATATTTGATTTTTGTGCTATCCGTCTCGGTAAAGCTAGGGTTTAGATAAAGTAAAAAATATTCTTTATTGCAACAATTGCAAATGATTTTATTTAGGTAACGTAATATGCTACAGCTAAAATAAATAGACTGTTATCAGAAAACAATACGTAATTAGTATATTATATGTATTTCCTGGAAGAACCGATACTTGCATTGTAAAAATATTTGCTTCTAGTAAAAACAATATAATATGTTAGATAAAACTAAATTTTTCAATTTTGAAATCTAATTATTATTTTAAGAGATATATGCTTGTACGCAAAGTGCATTTCAAAAATCTTTTTTTAGTATACTGACATAAAAATAAGTCCCGAAACAATGATGCAAACCAATTGGATTTGATAAATGTCTACCAAGTATCTGCGAAACACTATGCAGCAAGGTTTTTGCATTTCTGAAGAATTTAAAAAAAAAGAAACTCCGTAAGACGTGGTAAAAATATTGGTGCAAGGAAAAACAATCCTGTAGGAATATTTTGTCCACCCACGAGTGAAAGAGTGATACTTTGTTCCTGAAAGTTCATAATTAATAGGTAGTATTAAATTACGAGATAATCGACAAGTCAGGGAAAAGAAAAGGAGCCTGCCTCGAAGTCGACGAGTTAGGTGGTTCGACCACGCAACATCGCATCATGTCCGAGGGACTTCCGCTTGTCGGGGCCACTGGTCAGGCTGCTGCTGCTGCGGCTGCTGCTGCTATACTCTTGAAAAGAATGTCTCTACGTCTCTGTAGATATCAGGTATCGAGACCCAGGGAAGACGCCGATATTTCCAACTGTCAGAAACACAGGCTTCGGAAATGGAGGTAATCACGAATGGTACGAGAGACAAGAGTCGAATATGCTGATGACAATAGCAGAATTTCAGTTTCTCGTCTTATGGATGTCATCCACTCTTTCATCGCAGGCCCAAGAGGTAGTCGTTCTATTTTCAACGGAATACAAAGTACTTTATCTTGTAGTGTTGTATCAGCTTTATCTATTTTGAAAAAAGTTATCATGGGCTTTTAGACGCAAGAGCGAGGAAGCATCCTTCTGGAATCAGACATTTCACTTTTGAATTTATTTCACCCGGAGCACAAAAAGAATTTTTATATGATTAATTATTTACCGCGTATAAACACACATACCTATATATAAATCAAGCACTGCAGGCTTTATTTTTCTAAATCGCGGTTTCTTCAACTGAGTTGCCTTCTTTTTACTATTTTACAATTTAACATTTATATAATATTATATTACAATTACCCAACATTTTTCATAAAAACATTGTATAACATTTCAATTTAGAAATGTTTTGTCTTAATTAAATTTGCATTAATTCCATCGCGATTCTTATTTCTTTGTATACGTGGAGTGAATAAAAAATTGAATAAACATACCTAATAGTTGAAAAGCTAGGACGATAAATATGATTTTTTGTATCCAAAGTAGGAGAGTTAAGAAGCCAGTGATTAAGCATCAATGCTTTGTTTAAATCCCAAGCGATAAAACAAGACTTGAGATTTCACAATAGTCAAATCTACATTTGATGCTGAATAATAGGAGTGCGTCATTCGGAAACGAAAAAAAAAGGAAAAAGAAAAATAATTAAAATGATGAATGCAGGCTTAAAAAAGAACACAAAGACCAGCGCTGGACGCTTATCTTGGGCATTCCATTCATTCTGTGAGGTTGACGCCTTGTGTCTAAAACTGTATAATATGTCTCTTTCAAACAGGAGCCCCCCAATGAATTAGGGTCTCCTTGTCGCCGTCAAAGACCGGACCCAACTCATTTCTCAAGAGAATCGTCACTGTTTCTCAAGGCTTGTTGTTGTATATATCGACGTGGTGTATGGTCCTCTTGACCAGCGCTACTATATGTATATAAGCATATGCTAGCGCTCCACACTCCAAACCGAATACTTCAGACGATCTCAAGGGCTTTCTCAGGCAATGATTTTACAAAGCGCTTGTCATAACATCTCAAGCGTATACATCTTCATTCTATATACTTGGCCCGCAATATTTACTTTAACGATGCTTGCAAATACGATGCTGCGAAGACACTTCAAAAGCCAGGCTTTTGTCATTCGTGAAATTATTTATTGCCGAGCATATTAATCGATCGTAGCAAAGTAGTTATATCTCGTAGCTTAAAAACATTGCGATTCTTGTAAGAATACGGCTATAGCGTATTTAGAAATGATCCGTATTCACGTTGTCTTTTAAGATTCAGTTGAACTCGAGCACATAGACAGCGCACGACATCCTCCTTATAGAAGCGCCTCATTAGTCAGGCAGCGTTTTCCCAGCGCAGCAGATAAGTATTTGTTGGCATTTGGAAGTGAAATAAGTCAAAAGTGAGGCCCATCAGTCTCGGGTAGTCGCAGGGCGCGCTGCTAATACTCTCGGCCGATACCGCACGAGGGAAGCCTGCGCATGCAGCGCGCAGGAGGTGTGCATCAGCAGCGTCTATCGAGAACCGCGGCTCCCTCGACTACGTATATACATGTGTATATATGCATGCACAAGAGCGGTAAGCGGGCGTTCGGTGCACAGTCGTTGGCGCTCGCGAGGCAGCAGCAGCAGCAGCAGCAACGGAGGCTCGAAATGTATGGAAATGCAGGCTGGTCAGTGACTAATAATCGCGCTTGCCAAGCACGTCCGATTACGGGCCGGGGTAGGTTGGCTGCCGGTGTACTCGCGAGCCCGATGCGGCGCTCACGAGCTGAGCCCCCCGCGCGCCCAAGACCCTCCAATACGTCGCTGTCAGATTAGGATCGCGGACTTGACAGACTCGCGCTTCTGTCTGTCAGCTTGCGCATGCGGAGAGGGCCTGGCGCACGGAGGAGTCTGCCGCGAGCAGCGCTGCACTGCAGTCTCTGCTGCGCAAGCAGGGTCAAAACCGCGCGCGCGCGAGAGAGAGAGAGAGAGAGAGAGAGAGAGAGAGAGAGAGATCCATAGCGGCGATTGTTGCGCTCTTTGTCCTGGAATCCTTACAAATGATTCCTGCCGCGCGCGGAAGCGAGCTCGAAGGCTATATAGCGTTCCGAGGAGCGCAGGAAAGAGTTGCCGCGTTGCAGCCCGGCGCGCGGCATTCCTCCTTCGTGTACAGCCGCGCGCTGGAGGGTCAAGGCTCGAATTATGCGTTTGTCTTTCCTGCGCACTCCAGCGCCCGCGCCGTACCGGCTCTCTTTTCATTTACATCATCCTCTGTCTTTGGGCAATTTTTACCTGTGCGGTCGCTTGGGACGCTGACTTGTACCCGCGGACGAGACGATGACGGGGTTCAGCTGTCGTTCAACGCCGATGGCAATTGCCACGCTAATAAACATATATTATTGCTCGTGTACGACATCGAGTCTTTCGAGCTTGACATCTAATAAATATTCCCAAAAGCCTATACGCGTGATTTTATATCTATTCGTTATTTTAAAACAATTTATGTGCAGTGCAGTCTTCGGTCTGTACCTTATATATCTATATATTGACTTACGCGGTATTTTACATTGTTTTATAAGATAAATATTAATACTTAAAAAGAAAAGATTATGGGTTGAATCGAAGTCTATTTTAACAAGTGATGTACAATCGTTAACACGCAGTTTTTTACGAGTATCAAAACCACTTCGATTAATTGTGCGACATGCACGAAGACGCGCCATCATGTGCAATTCTTTTTCTTAAAAGAAACGTATAAGGATTTATTCTCTTATCAGATATTTAAAAAGATTATGAATCAATTATTTACCATATACAATAGACAATAGGTCTGAACAAGATCAATTTGACGAACAATAAAAGTATATTGGACAGTGTATAGCAATAGCGCAAGGAGAAGACATAAATTTCCTGCATTTTAACATTGTAGCCGTTGATTAAACATCGAGTCGAGACTCTATTGAAAAGTCAATCGGAGGCTCGGAATCGAGGGAAAAGTGGAACAACTGCGCGACTGGGAGTATATACAAGAGCGTCTGTCTGCAGTGGTTGCGCGTCCGCTTGCGCGCGATTACGAAAGTGATCCGAAAATTCCTAGCTAATGCAGAGTACAACGGTAGTAGAGAGACTGCGCGGAGAGGCTGAACGGAGAGGCTGCACGGATCGAGGCGGCAGCGAGCACAGCTTTTCTGTCCCGATCCACACGTGACGGCCGATCGACGCTAGGATTAAGAGAAGGATAATAACTTGCGGCCTACACGAGATCGAGCAGCCAAGATCTTCAAGGATGATCGTCGTTAGCGTACGAGGCGCATTAGTCGTACGGTAGCCGATGTCGATGAATGTGGCCGTCAGTGGTGAGCAGCAACAGCAACAGCAACAGAAACAGAGAGAGAGAGAGAGAGAGAGAGAGAGAGAGAGACGGCCACGAGAAAAGAGAGAAAAGCGAAGGAAGATCTGATGCTGACGGGTATTAAAATTAATGGTCAGCTCCGTACGCTGACGTGTCACCTTATACCTCCATGCGTCATTTTGATTGACCAATAAATTATCTCGGAAGGCTGCGCGAGAGAGAGAGAGAGAGAGAGAGAGCGCAGGTCTCGCTCGTCCGACGCGAGCTTTCGTCTCACAATTCGTTAGCCGCCGACAAAAATATATATACCTACATACGATTTCAATGTGAAATTCTTTCCGAGAAGCTCCCTCGATAGCCAAGCGATCACTGCAATAGCGATACGACGCATGTACCGTATGGCGATGGATTCTTGAGCCGAGACAGACTCTGCGAGCTCGCTGTACAACCGAATCGATATATTTTATCCGAGCAGTTTTTCCACATTTTCTTGCGGAATTACCTGTTCTGCGGCTGCATCCGCGGTACGCAGCTCTCTGTCCGCTCAATTATTTTGACGTTTCTCCAGAGCATAATAGTAGGTATTGAGAAATTTTCGACTAAAATCAAAATACATTTATTAGTGTCGATGACTGGGACAAAAAAGGATCTATTTCGATTGATTACCGAGTAAAGTTGTATATATATATATAGTATTAGGCATTTTTCATCTAGCGCGACAATTTCAGTTATTCTTTAATAGAGAAATCAATGTGAAAAATTTGCTATTTTTCAGTTGGTGGACCTATTCGCTCCGTGCATGTGTTTGAAGGGGATACGAGTAAACTACTGAAGCGCCCGTAGTGACGAAAAAAAGCAATTTACTAGGAAAGTTAAATGTATGTCCTTATGGGAAATTTATAAAACAGCTCAATAATAAGTAAATCAATGGTAATGTTCTGCTTCTTTCCTATATAAATTATAAAGCTGTACAAGGATAACAGTAATTTCATGCGAAAAAAGACACAATTACATTGTGTAGCATTCATAGTTAAAATTTCTCACGCATATTTTGAAGTTACTGAATACCCACTCTATATTTATATATATCGTTATACATATACTGAGCGAATCGAGCAGTCCAAAGTAACCTGAGAAGATACTTGAAAAAATGATTGATACAAATGTTCAACAATATAATTGTTGAAAACTTTTAATTCGATTAACTTCTTAGATTTTTATAGATTCTCCATAAGACGTAATGTAAATTCGCCCTCTTTAGAACCGATGCAGATGTTAATACCTACTACTTACGCACGGGCCGAATAAAATAAAAATTTTATAAATTATGTTTATCTATTAATGGAAAAAATAGAAAAAAATAGATTTTTTCTTTTGACATTCGGTTCATTGAATTTTACTGAATCATTTTCATGGAAGATACTACTATAATGTGTATATTGTGACTGGCTTCCCTTTTTATTTTGTTTTTGAAAACTTATGCATTATATTTTTTTTAACAGTGACAAAGTGTATTTGAAAAACAAATTAAACTTAAAGTTACGCTTTATTTACTTTCTAAATATATGCAATTTGGTACATCGAAAAAGATCAAATAATTAGATATTCGTTATAGCAAAAAATTTATAGTGTATAATATATATTGTATATTTGTGTTAAGGGGATGTGATGATCCTACTTTACTGACACCACAGTATTTTGATTTTAGTTAAAAAACTACTTAAAATTATGAAAAATGAAGATGTCATTGCATTTCTTTTGCTGATAATCTACCATTTCGCAAAGTTTTAGTTAGATATTTAAGGACTAGGTATACTAGAATAGTAATTTTACAAATTGTTTGGATCATTCATTGAGTGGTGTTGACTGAAACTTTGCGAAATGGTAAATTATGAGTCGATTAAGTGCAATGAGGTCTTCATTTTCCAGAAATCCAAGTAGTTTTTTTACTGGACCAAAATATATGAAATACTATCATGTCGGTAAGGTAGGACTGCAACATCACGGGGATTTTCGCAGCAGTATTATCGCTAGACTGGTAAAGAAAAAGTTCCATATACTTTTTTTCTTTCCTACTTCACAGAAATAGCTTAAAATTTGCCATCAGTACGATTAAAATAGCACTCTGATTATAAAATGTTAAAATATTAAAATTTGAATGAAAATAGTATAAAACTACAAATGTATGTGTACGGATTAGCCTTATGGAATGGAAAGTTTTATAGTGCGAAGCACTAAGACTGAGTGGCGCGCTAGTTCTTTATAAAATTTTATAATTTATTTAAGTTTTTCCAATAATCGAGTATGGTAAAAATTCTTATTTTAATAGAAAAACTAACGATTAATATAGTAAAATATGAATAGCCGAATTTCCCATCAGTATAGATCTTTTCAAAAACGTGCTTGTACTTCCCATTCATGGAATAGCCTATTTTCGATAATAGTTGTATAATTTACTATATCAATTATTGTAAATATAATCCTACATCCTAGATAATGAAGTTTCGTTTTCGTATATCACTTCTATCTTACTTTAATAGTATATAATAATATATCAATAGACTGTAATATATGTCTGTACATTCTGATCTACATTGCACTTACACTTTCTTTTCCCCTTTCGCGATCTTTGACATCTTTCTGTAGTGTCGTAAATGGTGTTGGAAATTTGTATGACGTCGTAGAAGAAAAGCAAAAGCGGTAGAGAAATAAGTAACCACAAAATTTTAATCAAATACACGCTAATGTGTCGGTTATTTTAAATGAAACTTTTTTTTTAAAAGAAGGGAATTAACTCTTTCAGACCTAAATATTTCCGAATAAGAAAGGTTCTTATATTCTAGGATGATTCATGGTTATTTTAAAGTCGAATTTTGTAGTAAAATTATTTTTTTTATTTTTTTGGGTTTCTCGGCTTCTATTAGGTATAATGCATTATCATGGTATGGAATAGGCAACTTCGATCTGATACATACCTTTAAATTGTAAAACTTGAGCATATTTCCTATAATTCTACATAAACTAAAATGATTGTTGTCCAATCCAATAGAAACCGGATATGAAAGGGTCAATATCTTTATTTTAAATCCGTATACCTTTCGTACTTGATTATACGGAATTAGTATACGTAAAGCGACGACGAACATTTATAGGTGGAGAAATTGTTTTACGCAAAAGAAATTATCGGAAAATAAAAATTAATGTTATTAAATTTAATAAATTTAGTAACTTTAATAATCAAATATTTTTAAACTGCTCTTATTGGTAATGTAAAAAGGTTTATGTAAATTGTACAAATGTATTTGTTGTCTGCGAATTTCAATAAAATAAAGATGCCTGGTCTGGCTGTAAAAAATATATTTATATTTATAATTTTTTTTTAATTTCTATAAATATAATATGGGGATATGCTATGGTCGGTAAGATTCCTACCTTACCGGTTATTGCATTCAACTAAATATATAAAGATAGAGATTAATTTTTGGAAAAAAACTTGCTATCACCATTGCGGTAATGGTGTAATCATAATAAGTGGTTCAAGTTTACATCAGTACCGTGATGGTGACAAAGAGTTTTTTCCAAAAGTTAATCTCTATATTTATATATTTCATTAAATGCAAGAACTGGTACAGCACATCCTCTTAAGACTAAATATTAACAAAAAAACTATAAATAGGTATTATAATTTAGCTTGATAACGTAATAATGACTATTGCAATTTCTATTATATCTAACGCATTTAATAATTCCAGTTGAGTCGGTCAAATTAATGTAAAAAAATGATCCGTTATCCTTACTATTTTTTTTCTTAGATTTAAAAATAACATTGGCTAAAATAATACAACTGCAAATATAAATAAAATGATAAATTATAATTGGAATGTATAATCAAAATTAAATATTTACATAAATGAATAGACATATCTATTTAAATAAAAAATACTTACCTCTTAATAATGCAAGAAAGAAGAGAAATAACGTTTAGACTGGTAATATTTCAAATCCATATTTTAAAAAATGTTATCTTAGCTAGAGGTTTTCGCAATGGCGTTTTTTTAAATTTTCTAAACACTTCCAATTGAATAAAAAATTATGTACAAAGCTATTATGTTCAAAAAGGAATTAAGAAAGCTTCAAAATCATGTAGGTATCATATGGAATTTCACGGTACTAGTCAGCGTAAGCGGTTATGGAGAAAAAACGGTTTGAATTTGCTGTTTTGAAAAAATTGTATACCGATACCATAGTTTTGAATAAAGTAGATTAATATAAAATTTAAAGAATATATTTAAAATTTTAATAATATCTGAAGTTTGAAAATTATTTATTAAATTTTTTTGAATAAATACTGGGTTATTTTTATAAAAGTAAGTTTTAAAAATTATGTTATTATTATTAAATATTTTTTATAAATTACATATCACACATGTATATATTGGAACAAATTATTCAGTTTAAGGAAGATAGACGTCAATGAAGTGGCAGCGGTTTTTTTATTATCATGACCAGAGATATATTTACACTTCAAATATTGCAATTAGTATTACCTCTGTGATACCGAATTGTTTTCAGTGAACGTAAATTTCGGTTATTGAAGACCCCTGCATAAGTTAAGCGATAATACACAAATATAGTGCACAAGAAGGATCAGCCAACGAGATGTAAGCTTTAACAAGACTGTTCCTTTCATAAAAAACACAGTTTAATCAAAACTCGCTTGCCATTGGATGATTCCTCTTGCACATTACTATATTTTTGTAGTATTGCTTGACTAATGCGGAGGCTTTTATCCAAGTAATTCCATCGGAAAGTAAAAAAATAAATACTCAGTTGCAAAATTGTGTAGAAAATGAGTAGAGAAATTAATGCAATTTATAGATTTTTCATTTATGCGAATATTCATATTCAAATTATAGTATTTATTTTACTGTTACTTCCATAAGAATTTCTAGGCAGTAGTTTTACTTTTTTTTATGAATTAAAATTGTAAAAATATATCTAAAATCACCGTTGTAGGATCTTTAAATGGTTGAAAAGAGTCTAGGTATAATGATTTTTAATAAGGTAAAAGAAATCTATCAAATATCTCAAAATTATCGAACAAAAAAGTTCAAAATTCGTCTTTGAATAGTATATGCAATCAGTCAACATAAGTTTTCTGTGTGTCAATATACAATATATCATTTTTTGATCTATAATTGACCTTAAGAATTTTTACGTGAGGCTTACATTTATTTTCGGATCAAGAGGACGTAATTGGTTTGATCAATGGTCTTATATAGAAAAAATTAAATTTTAAATAAATATTTTCTAACATTATATTTTTATAAGTATTCAATCTAAATACAGTATCGCTATATTTTGTATAAGAAAAGTTGATTAAGTTTTAACTATAATATTGTAACAGTTAATTAATGTATTCGATTTACATATTAAATGACCTAAAGTACAATTTCATTTCGCTGTTCCACGTAAATCGTGATTGAATAGCAAACAATCAAATATTCTTAAACTAGAATTTTCACTCTTACGTATGGAGCGTGAGATATATGTTGAGTAAGAATTATTCATATGGGTAATATAAATTGTAAATTTTTATATATTACTTCACTTGGGCTCAATTTATTTAGCTATTCATTTAACATAGTAAGAATAAATGTACGACCAAAGGAAGACAATTTAGCAGTTTGTAGATATTATATATTAGCATGAAAATATCTGTTGTATAAAATACAACTGTTGATCAATAAATTTGATAAGAATATTTAAATATCTTGGAGCTGTCTTGATTTTTTTAACGTTTCACTGGATAGAGCTGTGAGGCTCGCTTATAGGAGTCGTGGCAAGACGTGTTTGAAGTCGTAACTTGTCCGAAGGCGCGGATGCGTAAAAAAGGACATGACACTGCGAAACTAAATACCTGTGGCCTGACCAGACTCGCCGAGATAAGACTCTCGGTCCACTCGAAATCTGTCACAAATACTCTATGCCAAAACGCTCCCATCTTACTTAATTCCCATTTCTGGCCTAGTCCTCCATAATTCGAGAGCACCTATCATTTTACCACGACTTTCTATCGCGACGTTTGACTGACGTATTTCCTCAAAAGTTCTTGAGCATGTAATCGATCCATTAAGTGGCGACCGGATAATATATTCAAATTATATTTTTTATTCTATTTATAGTATTAATTTTATGAGATTATACTGTAATAATAAGCAAATAAGAGTTATTCCAGATTCATAATGAAATCAATCATAATATGTATAACCAAATATACCCAATACAAATAAGACTTCACGTTTTCATTTTTTCGTATGGTTTAGTAACTATAAGAGAAATTATGAATCACTGTAGAGTATTATTTACGGAATTTGAATAAATATCAATATGAATATATTAATTTGTTTATAAGTCATCTCGTGAAAGTCTTAAAACGATTTCGCTAATAGGAAATGAAAGTAGAATGAACATGAGTTTTGATGAAGACCTGTTGCACATAGAAATATAATTTTTTGACAAACTTATATGAGAATAAATAATATAAATGAATAGGTTTGTTTGTATTAGTTTTGTACCTATCTTGTAATCTTCTATATAAATTTGTAATAAATTAATATCTATATATGTATGCATTTCATTGAATTGAAATTCATTCTTTGTACTTATATTTTCTTTTTGCAAAATTGTTCTAAGAAATTCATTAGATGACATATGAACAATGACAGTATCACAGACTTTTCTACAATTTTCTCAAAATAATTACATTGTCAATCTAACGTTACTTATGTTAAGCTTGCTTTTAATATGATATTTTCTTCAATGAGTAGTAGTAGCTCATAATTTTGGAAAATTTGAGAGTTACGTTGAGCTGTTTCAGCTTTTTCCATGATTCGGTAGGAATATATAGGATTACTGCACCAATGTATAATTAGATCCGAGTTTCACAAAATGTAACATTGTTTATGTAACATTTATAAGTCATTACAATGAAGAACTTGTTGTGAACGGTTCTGTAAGATTTAAGCTTGTTGTAACAGATTTTCTAGCTTTGAAGAGTAAAAGACAATATTAAAAAATATATAGATTTGCAAAAAATGGAAAGTGTCAGTAAATATACACTTATATTATTTTGATAATTTTTGTATATCATTTTATAGAAAAATATTTAAGGAGGCTTGATACCAAAACAAAATTATAAGAATTTATTTATTTTTTTTTTAATTGAAGTATTTCTTGTAAAATAAGCAATAACGAAGTTTCGGTATAGGATTGGTAGCATCGTTTTTGAGAAAATAAAATTCAAAATTTGCTCTTATAGATGGGGCCTTATAGGATGAATGATAAAGCAAAATTAAAATATCTGTACGTAGTAAAAAATAAGTTAGAAGAATAAAGTGGACATTTCAATCAAGAAATGAAGTATTCCTATAATTAAAGAATGAAAAATTTGAATATACGCGACCATATCAGTAGTCATAATTTATTCGACCACTTTTTGGGATACGACTACATTTTAATCAGTAATAAATACTATAACCTTTCATATGCAAAAAGAATCGTCATCATTTTTTTATATACAACAAATTTATTGTAGTCTGAAGTTAACCTTTTCATTTTAATCCACAGTAATTGTACTGTTTATACCTTTGTAATAAAATAAAATTTCTTTTTTTTTAATTTGGACCATCTTGAACGTTACTATTTTGATATGAGTTTATATATAAGTACTATAGCCCAATGGAAACAGTGATAGTATGTATAAGATAATTTCATTCATTAATTGTATTAAATATCGCTCACAATTATCACTAAATAAGTACTTGAAATTATACAAATTTCAAATATAGATGCACATGGTCTATGAATTATCTATCATCTGGAAAAGCTTCAAGTGAATATTTCCATGGCTCCTTTAAAATTTCTATTAAAAAAAAAAATCCCTCTCTGAAACAGAATTTTTTAATGATGATATTGAAATATTTAGTTGAAACTTTGCCAGATGATAAATAATTCATAGATTAATTGTACCTTCATTCGGGATTTGCATAATTTCAAGCATATAATTTAATAATAATTAATTTAGGATCCGATAGGTAAAACAGTCTAGTGTCATTGCTACTCGAAGTATCAACACAGATTAAGTTTCTTATTAACTTTATGAATAAGTACTCCAATCAAATAACCAATTGTTGTTTAAACAGGTAATCAATAAGCTTATGAAAGTAGATGATGCCGAGCATAGTAAGACTTATTGGTTCTACTTAGTTGAATTTCCATTGATACATTTCTCTTAACTGTATAATCAGGTCAATTTTTTTTTCAAGTTAATCTTTTTTTTTTGTAATCTAAGCAGCGATATAAGTATTTATTTTTATATATTTAAATCATTTAATTACCTAAACATTGAGTTTCTGCCTTTTTGCTCGATGCAAATAATATCTCTGGTTTTATTGGAACCCATATAATACCGTGCAAATAAGATCTGCGGTTAATTTTTTAAAGAAATAAAACCTCTATAGTTGGAAGCACCAGCACGGGCATAAAATCAATAAGTATAGTATAAATCTGGTGTGTATATATATATAGGAATAGGGTCTATAGCATTTAAGAATTGAAAAGAGCGCGAAAGGCGCAGTCTCGCTACCGAAAAACTCCCTGGAAGCACAGCGCATAGGCAGAAGACACGCTTAACGACTCGGCAGACAACGACCATAATTTTCCAATCTCTCTCTCTCTCCCCGAAGCCCCGCAGTACAGCGCGAGCACTGAATACTACGGAGGAAATGGCGAGTCGCGCGGCGCGTCGTTGAGAAGCGGAGAGCTCACGGGCCGCGCGCTGCAACCGCGAATTACTTTAACGATCATCCCGGCGGAGCGCGGAGGTTCGCCGCCGCCGCCGCGCGTGCAAAGATCGAAAGACTCGCAATAAGGAGGATGAGGAGGAGGAGGAGGAGGAGGAGGAGGAGAGCGAAAGGAGAGGAGGCTCTCTCCTCTATATACTCGGAAACTATCGCTATTCACTAATGGAAATTGAATGATCCGAGAGCGTGCGCGGAGCGTTGGAGCTCTCTGCGCGGCCGAATGACTCACCCCGGCTGACGCGGAGTGCGCGGAATCGAGAGACCTGGGAGAGAAAAGGATAAAAGCGAGCAATGACGAGAGACCGAGAGTCGCCGCCGCCGCTGTATAGCCGCGAGACTCGCTCGAGAGCCGGGACAGAGAACAGAGAGAGAGAGAGAGGGGGGCATAAGGTTCGATATATATATAGGTATAGGTACGGGTATAAGGTAGGAGCTGGGCGAGTCGAAGGAGAAGGAGAAAAGGGACAGGCAGTGGTGGGGCAAGAGTACGCGCGGCAAGTAGTAGTAGTAGTGGGACAGATCGTTGCTGGAACGGGTGAAGCCGCGGGAGGAGGGAGGTGGGATCCGAAGCCGAGACCACACACGATGCTCCACGCGTCTGCGACTCGGTTACATTGCTTAATTGTAAACGGCCCAGGGGCTCTCAGGCCGGGGATACCTACTCTGCCCCAGCGATTCGCGAGGGATCCGCCGCTGCTGTACTCTTGCTGCTGCTCCCGCGAGAGCTTGCCCCATCATTTTTTCCCGTGATCGATCATTTCTTTGCTCACCCTCTCTCATCCTCAAACTATATATACTTGGGCTGCGGTGCAGTGTGCTTTATTTTAATTATGCAAGCACTTTTCCATTTAGCTCGCGCTATTTTCAGTTATTTCATAATTTCGCGATTGAGTATATGTAAAAAAAATACTCTCATTTGCAGCTCGCGTATTAAGCTGTAGTAGGAGAGTGACTGACGTGTCGGATTAATCACCTGCTCTAAATTAATTCATGCTCATTATACGTCTTATCAGCTCTGCGCTTTGCAATTACGCTACGTACGAAAATGCATATATGTATATGCATAGCTATCAGAAAGTTCAATCTTATGTAAATAAAAAAGCGCTCAAGTCCATCAAACTTAGGCTAATAGCTTGGCTCACGCCAAGTGCAGACTGTGTAATTGTGTATTTTTATAACGAACAATATGTAGGGATACTTCAATAGTGCAGCAGCGCAAACGGATGTATTATATGTGATCGAGCTCGAGTCGTCGATTAACGAGGTACTCGTTGAGCATATCCATCGAATCAATGGAGATAGTGCGAATTAGAGGCTATACAGCCTGCTAATAGAAACGAGGCGCAGCATAGACCTCCGAGTAACCGGTAGCTCCTTTGATCAGCGGCAGCTTAAAGCATATTTCCGCCGGCTGTCGCATCGGTCTGCGCACCGTATATACACTCGTGCTTAATTTCCCCTGCACGCACATGTGCGTGTAAATTTTCGACATTTCTCTCGCGCGCGGACGCCAAATTCTCGCTGAACTTACATGTAAGAAATGGAGGGTCGGAGAGAGAGAGAGAGAGAGAGAGAGATCGAGAGGCAGAGAGGCAAGTGTGTCTTATCTGTGACATAATTAATCCCATAGATGTTTATCGACCACCGCGGCGGCGGCAGCGCAAGCGGTCCCAACTAATTAAAACGACCGAGGCATATATAGAGAAAAGGGCGCCTCTGCAGCCGGTCCGCGGCGGGCGGCGCGCTTTTTTCACATTTATGAAGGTTTGTGTGTCCCTCTGCGGTGCTCTTTCCTCTTTTCTCCTCTTTCTTTTCCTTTCCAAGCTCCTTCGCTTCTGCTCTCCTTTCTTTCTCGATCTTTCTCTTATACCTAGCTGTAAAATAAAAAGAGAGCATTCATTTTCTATTGCTTCGCTCCGCTCCTCTCTCTCTCTCTCTCTCTCTCTCTCTCTCTGTCTTACCCTTTTATCTCTAGCTCATCTGCTCCTCTTTCTTTCCTCCTGCTTTTTTCATTCCCCATCAGCGTCATAAGTATCTGACTGGCATTCTTTAAATTTCAACGGCGCCTCTTAGCATGATAATAGGCTTACATAAGCAAGCTTTAGAAAATACTTTAGACACCTTGCGCGCCAAGGCTAGCCCCGTAGGCGGCTAATGAGCCGCGAAATCGGATTTACACCTCGGCTTCTTGCGCACTTACAGTGCGCCAGTTTCGATCTCTTAAACCTGTATCGGGATATCGTTCAATAATCTCTGGAATTTCTCTCTCTCTCTCTCTTGCTCACTCTCAAATTTTCTTATTTTGTAAACTGAGATTCCTCTTAAACATTCCAACAGACCATACAGCCAAACTTATTTCAATATATATCCTTATACCGTATAGCAGAAATATTTTCTTGTGTGTTGCAAAAACCGCACCTTACGCAATTTCTACATTCAAAAGTACATACATTTGCAGCCGCGTAATATTACTTGGAATTTTTTGAGTCAATTTGAAACCAAACTGTGAAACAGTTCTACTCAATCAGTTTAGTAAATTAAAAATAGTCAGGCTAGACGGAAGCACTTACCAGTTGACCAAAATAACGTATAGTGTCCCGTTCATGTAAAAATCGTACAAGTTTATCCCATACACACAAAATCATACACAATATTGTATTCACGACTGATTTTTAACTAATTAGGAAATGATTAGCCATCCGGATCACGGATTTGGCTAAAACTCTGGGATATATTTTTTTGACACCAAATTATGAAAACAAACCAAAGCAGTTCACCCTAGCGCTCAAATTTATTGAAGTTATGACTCACTTGATAGTGTTATTTTACTATTATTTGTAACTCAGCTCGAAAAAGCCTTAAGATAATTTTAAAAACGATGAAAATTAAAGTAGAAAAAGGAGCTTTTAATAAGACTTGTTACATATAAAAATATGAATTTTCCGCAAAGTTATTGTTGATTGAAAATAGATGACAAATTAGCACACTTGCGTAGTTGGATAATCCTTATATAAAGCGCTATGTAGGATTGAATGTGTACAACAATAACATATGATTCTTTACTACTGGGATATTACATCTAGTATTAACTAAACATTATGTATGCTACTAAAATCATAGGAGGTAAATAAACCTTTATAATTCTTTAAATCATATCCAATTCAAAAATTAACATATGAAATACCACAATGCAATATAATCTACCTAAATTGTAAAGATTTAGTCGGAACGAAGTGTCACGTTTTGGTCGTTGTATAAGGATTCTCAGCCCTTCGGAGGCCCACACACCCTCACCCCTCCGAGTATAGCGACAAAAATAATGTTACCATCGCAAAGTTCACGTGTTCTTACGTCTAGATACATCTCCCTTCTAAGGGTTAGCACGTAATTGAAACTTGAAGATTCGAGTGTCAGGTTTTAGTCGCTTCGTCCGATATGGATTAAAATAACTATAAATTTTAAATTATTTTAAGGTAATAATTAAAAAAGATTGAAGAATCTCATAATTCAATTTATTTTACTGTCGTAAACATAGGCATGTGGTATAAAATACTATCCTTATACTAACACTGCAAACGTTCAATTAATGTAACAGTATTGGTTTATACAAATTGCAATGCTTGTTATGAAATTTAACGAATTTGAAAAAGGGAACAATAGCCTTTTGAATTGAGTATGAAACGTATCAAAGCAAAATCAATATCGTTATGCCCATACAAGAATTGCAGTCGCTTTGCGCGCTATTAATACAAAGGTTCAAATTGTTCCATGTGCCGCGATAAATTTATCCTTTCATCAGTTGAACGTCGTGATGAGTTTAAAGCTATTCTGTCTCTTGAATATAATGTTTTCAACGAATTGCTTGCTACTTATGTCATAAATTATCTGCTTGAAAATAAAATTATCTCGGATTTTATTGAAAATACGAATTGAATAGTATAAACTTTAAACTTAAAAGATCTTATGACCTAATCTTGTTGCTGTTGCAGAAAAGTATCTAATATATAAGCATACTATATTTTAAAATTTTATATTTTAATTCCAAAGTCAATATTGAAGTCAGATTTCTCAAGAAATAAAGCAAATTACAATAATTCGTAACATTAAATATTTTCCTATGTAATGAGTTAATTGATCAAAATTTAACGAAATGTACACTTAATGCAAACAAAGTCGTGTACAAAGTAAGTATAAGAGTTGAAAAGTTTTCGTTCACATTCTGTTAGCGAAATTGGGGTTTTTGCAAGTTGTATGAAAAAAATATTGTACGCAACTAATGAGATAACCTGCACGTGCTATTCCAGGCTCAGCTCCAAAGGTCTCTTGCAAGGAATAATTTATGAAGAAATAATTTAGTTCCGTAGCCTTCTAATTGTTAAGTACATTAAACGATTAGACTCGTAACATGCTTGATAAATATTTTGTTAATATTCCTATTATAAGTATTATGCGTGTGTATAATACTTTAATTAAATAATGACTGGAAATCAAATGCAATTGTGGTAAACCGAAAACTGCTTTCTCATTTCAGCCTCAATAATATTCTACTAGAAAAATGTTACAAAATTCTTAAAAAGTATTAGTTAACATTTAAAAGTTGTACTTTTGAAAATTTTAATTGGATATACTTACCATTATTTATAATATCTGATTGATAACTAAAAAGTATGACTACTTCCAAGTATTTGTAATTTTTGCAAAGTAAAAAAGAAGAAAGCTCGTCCAGCAATGTGGAACCTTCCCATAGGGCGTCAAAGATTATGAAACTCATCCCGAATACGCGACGTAATCGGATCCGGTTTTTCAAACTTCCGGGAATCGATATTCTTATATACTTAAAACGAAGAACACCAGACCATTCGGCGCCAGAACGAATTGGAGAACTCGTTCTCTACTAACGTTTGTATATATTAACAAGGCACTGTCTTTTTCTTAATTTTTACTTTAATCAAGTACCGACTAACTCCCTAATCTGTAATAAGAACCCTTAACTAACCATTAAGTCCTTTTTTTTATATTTTTGGTTCTTGGCTTAAGTTGGCTATAGAATTTCGCATAGCCCAATAATAATATAATCTTCATGAACTTTGTTTTAGAATCCAATTGCGTTGGCTAATTAGTAGATCAGGCAGATGGTGTACGTATTGGGAAATTAAGAAAGCTAAGATTTACTCAGCAAAGCTTAGCAAAATAAGAAAATCAATTAAAAATTAAGTGAATGCTTATTTCCTCAGTTTTGTTAGCTAATAAAAAAGGGTATAAGCTGCTTACAACGAAAAGCCAATATTTTTTTGAGTATAGAGATTTAGTTAAAATCTGGTACGTTGGCCCAATTTGCATTATTTGCATTATTATTCACTGAGAAAAAAGTTCTTTTTCTGAAGAGTAGCAAAGAATTTAATTTAACTAAATAATGTTAAATTAAATAAACATTTAAACATTTGCTAGAATTTAAGAAATATTCATTTTGGTGTAAAGATTACTGAATTATATATTTTACATGATAATAATTATACAACGCCATTTATTATTATTATTATGGGAAATTATTCAGTTACATTTTTAGGGATGTCCGGGAGTATGCATTTGCAGGTACTAGTTTCGTGAAAGATCCTGTATTAATTAAATATTCAAGTTGATAGTATTACATTTAGCACTGTGCAGTGTGTATCATATTACGTATTATTTTCTATAAATTTTATTTAATAACGCAAATGAAAAGACCACATAACTGACTTTTCAGTTCAAATTTGCATTTAACTAAGATTCATATGCACAAACATTTTTCAGACACATTTTCGGATGGACCAAAATTAAGTTAAACTTCATTAAAAAATTGAATTCGAAAATTTTCATCGATATAATTAAAGCTTTGAAAAAGAAAAATATTTATGCTTAAAAAATTAACTTTCTCAATTTACGAGAGCAATAAGAAAATGAAAATAATTTTTTCAGTTTTCATTGATCAACTTTCCCGTCGGGTAAGGGAATTAAATATAAAAAAAAACTCTTTTTTATGGTTCTTAACAATACCAACTATACACATAGATTTTTAATACTACTGTATAGTTTCTTTTCATTTTAACGTATGCTGAAAACATTGGAATGCAAAATATAAAAAATTGACGTTATCTTACGATGCAATTACGTTTGTGAAATGTTTCGTTAAGATTAAGTTTATAAATATTCTAAATTCTTTGTAGAAATAATCAATATAGCAAATGGTATTTTTAATTAAACACAAAAGAAACTAAAGTGCTGGTATTTAAAATAAATTGAAAAGGCTGTGGTATGTAAAAAAAAGTCCTAACGACGAGGTTGTTGAAAATAGAAATAGTTGGTATAATAAGTATTATAAAAATAAAAAAAAAAAGGCTAGGCTGCAAGCTCATTAGGGGATTGTCCGCAATTAGCGAAGTTTGCGATGATGGAGCGCGCTTGGGCACACGGCGAGTCGTCCCGGGCACTCGTTGCGGGGACTAGTCGATACTCGTCGAAAATCCGAGAGGTATATAAGAAAAGGGATCCGCCCTTCAGATAGGAATCCGCGGGATTGATATCGCTCCTTTGTAGTCGGCCAATGTCTTCGGGGTGGCTAGTACATCACGTGACGGGGCAGGGCCACCCATGTTGGCGTGGCTCGCTTGCATCTATCACGGAGCCACCTTTCTACTGCTTAAGCGCCCAATAAAAGCCCGAATGGTTAGCTCCTTCTCTCTTTCTCTCGCTCTCTCTTTCTCCCTTTCCTTCCTTGTGTCTCCGGATCAAGCAAAAAATTGCCCATTACCGCACGGGGATCCAAGTACTGACAGTGACTTTGTAACATGCTCGTGGAAGAAAAAGAACCGGGGCTCGAGCCCCGAGCGAGAGAGAGAGAGAGAGAAAAACGCTGCTACTTTCTATACGGGCTGCACTATATATTGAATACACAGAAGGGCTCGCGCACTACATGGAAAAACAGAATTCTACGTGTACGCCGAAAAGGATGAGAGTTTAAGGTAAGTGGTCACATATAGGATTATGCAGCATCGTGTGGTACTTGTAAACTTTGATTTCAACTGATAAGCTCTACTATTATTACTAAAAAGCCTTTTTCGAAAAGTGAAATACTCTACACATTATGTAGACACTTTATAAAATTAACATACTATCATATTAGAGATTTTCTATTTTTGCACATTATATATTTGACGTCTAAATAGAATTAGACAAAAGTTAAGCAAAAACGATAAAACCTCTAATGTTATACAAGAACGTTCATTCATGAGTATAGTTACTACATAATTGTAGTGCGCTTACACATATAGTATACACCGTCATATATGAAAATTGTTATTATGTAAAACGGAAAACTAAAATAAACAAACTATCTATTTTCCTTTATTCTAATAGAAAATATATAAAAAACATCATTAATTTTAACTTTAGAGAATGTTTTGTATAAAAATAATTTATAGCAAGTATATAGATAAAGAATAAATTATAAAGTCATATTTTTTTCTTCCTGAATTCTATAACATTTAAAAGAAAAACGTCAGTTTTATTTCATCAACCCTTTTATGCTCAAAGTAGAATATACTTACCTATAATGTACTTTTTGCTACATTGAAATAATCATAAATTTAGTCACATTTCTTTTAAAAATTTTTCTTTTTATAATATTATAAAAGAATTGGACACTAATGGATTTAAAATTATTTCGTTGACGGATAAAGCGATACTAAAGAATTGAAAATTATTTATTATACCTAACGCAATAATATATGATAAATAAAATGGCTGGTATTTTTGCATCGGTTATCAATCAAAAGAAGTTAATTTTGTTAAAAGGGTTTTTTATAGCTTCAAACCAGAATTGGTAAATTTCAGTATACCAAATCGAGAATAAATTTAAATGAAACTAAACAAAGCTCATTGGTTTTTCGAATTCTTCTCTCGAATTGGTTAATTTTGGAATTCACTTCTGTAATCCGAAAATGCCCACTTACATAAATCAAAAGTTTCGAATAGACGCGACTGTACATTGGCTACGTGCTATTAGCGTTGTTTTTCATATATATATAATGTATATCTCGGAGACTAAAGTGGTTTCGCTCCGCAGCAATACAAACTTAATCGCGCGATGAATATTTATAATCACGCACATCTAAGGCTCTATAACTCAATAGTTCTGATCTTGAATGAATTGTAAATGCACGGGAGAGAGGATTGAAAAACAGTGTATTACGGTTGATTAATGAAGCCACTCGGGCGCAGAAAAAATGACGGCCGCGCAGAGAATAAAGGAAGGAGGAGGCAAGCGACGAAATTGCAGCGGCTGCGGGAGCGACGGGAACGCGAGGGGCGGAGGGGGAGTGGAAGGGGGAGGGAGCGGAGGACTGTTTCTCTCCTGATAAGGCAGCCCGGCTCGCTCTACCCCAGCTGAGCGTGTATTTGAAATCGTGTTCTGGCATCGAGGACTCGGTAATGGGGTTAAGCGATGCGCGCGCGTATATCCATGTTGCCGTGGCTCAGCGCTCAGTAGCAGCAGCAGCAACGTCGGCGGCGGCGGCGGCGGCGGCGGCGGCGGCGGCAACTCGGACGAGTCCGCGCTATCGCGCTCCAGCAACCGTGACGATAGATCATTCTGTTGTGGCCATAAACAATAACTTATGCTCCATTGGCTTGCGCCAACTCCGCGCTCCATTCCTATATGGCCCTGAGCGATTTCTCACACTCGCATATGCGTGTAGGCGATACGTGACCGCTGTTATGTGCATTGTGTGTATAATAGGCCAAATTACACGCGATATCGTTATATACGTGCGCGCGCATCCTCGACATCAGCCTCCCCACAATAGGTATAATGCTCAATTTTTTTCGCATCCACTTTGAAATTTATATTATTTTATGGAAAATTAGTCCAACATATATCTATTTAAATCATTTCCTGCCGATCAAGTTGTATAATGTTTATTTAATTTAAAATATTGAAGTTTTACTACAAAATCGGTACAAAGTCGGTCACTGATCAAAAATTAGTGAAGATTTACTGTTTTCCCAGTACCAAACGTTACAAAAGCCTACCAAAAGCATACAGAGCCACACCCCAGTGCACACCCACTTATATTTTCGGCCAGTAACCTGGTTTTCACTATTTCAAATTAAGAAAGTACGTGAATCAGTTACTTAAAAAAGCACGATCATTTTTTTTCTTTTTCTTCTCTGTAATTCAAATTACATTTAATTATAGTACAAAAAAACATTGCGTCACTTTCTTCGTCTTTATATGTATGCAATAATTGGTTTTACGAATGATAGAATGAATCGTATAGAATCCTTGTTGGTACGATTGCACGCTTATGCGTTTATACGCACTTAAAAATTAAGAACTCATATACTACACCTATCTTAAAATAAATAACAAAATTGCAATATTACACGGAGAAAAATAGTTCACTAAAAATTGCGAGAAACTTCATGAAAAATTACTATAATATTCAGCAATGGTGAGACAGAGTCGCTGTTTACTAATGTTTAGTAGACAGTATAGTAAAATTGAAGTATGCTAAGTTCTAGAAAATATTATTTTAATAATTACTATACCAGTATAGCAATTTTTAATTTATTTACTCTTAATTATTACTATACCAGAAGAATGTTTTTAAAAACTAAAATAAATTTTGAATTCAATGTACTATATATGTTTTTCTATTTAATGAAGCGCGGAGAATTCATATTTTCTAGAATTATCAAATTAAACCTGAATTCATATTCCATTTTTTGACATACTTATGTTTAGACAATTTACTTATTTGGATTCACAACGCATTTTTATTTTACATTTCAAAGACGCTCTCGCCTGTTCTTGTTTCCCTAAACATATAAATAAATTTATAAATATACCTATAACTTCGCTATACTGATGTATCGCTATACTTTAACGCATAATCGCATGTAAGGGATTTTGTTGAAAGTCCTCTTATATAC
>UELV01086661.1:0-14294 GCA_900490015.1 Megastigmus stigmatizans | reverse complement strand
AAAAAAAAAAAACAAATAGGTTTGTAAAAGTAGACATCCATGTCACCTTTAAACCTAAAATCAAATGGTTTAAACACTTAGTTTTTTTTTGGCAGAGCAAAAACCAAGAAAACTATTTGAAAATTTTCAGTTTTTTTGGTATAAATCGGCCATATTTTTTATATTTTGCGTTCTTTTGAAAAAACATCAAGTTCATCAAAAAGAGCCTACGCGAAAATACTTGGGAACCAATTTTTATCAAAATCGAAGAAAAATTGAGCGAATGGCAAGAAATCAAAGTCAAGCGCCAACATCATGTACATTTGGTACTTAATGGGTTAAAATACAGTTTCTTAATACCTTACATATAGAGTAAAAGGAGAACAAAATCGTAGTAAAATGAAAGATAATACGAAAATTACAAAAGATTAATTTTAAAGTTAAATTAAATATAATAATTGTATATAAAAATTGTAAATGAAATATGCGTTCCGCCCTGTGTTACTTGCTGGGCTCATCAGTAAGATGACAAGTACCCTATCTTAGATGAAAGTGAATTGTTGGTTTTGTGCTCTCTATATAGTGTAAAATGATAAATTTTGACTTCTTTACATCTCTAACTATAAATTACTCAACTTTTTCCTTTGTAAAACTTGAATAAATTTTACCTATGACTTCTTTACAACTTTGACTATAAATTCCTCAACTTTGTCTTTCGTAAAACTTGAATAAATTAACTTTTTTTAAATTTATAAAATTATCAGCTTCGCATAGTAACTTGAAGTTTTCTTGATATCATGAAAATTGATTCAAATCATGAAATTATGAATATTCGTTTTTGAAAAATATTCATAGCAGTCTTTTCAATGTCAATGAAAAATAAAATGAAGAAATTAATAGTAATATCCTAAAGTTGTTTCAGCAACTATAATGATATTCGAAAAAAAAAACGAAGTCCAATTGACCGTAAACCACAAATCTTATTTCTATATAAACAGAAACTTCAATCGTTGCTTATTATAATTATTAACGATACAAGAGAATAGCAAACACTTTTTCAAGAAAGATATTGATAAATTACTAATTTTAATTAAGAAGCTATTAGACATACAGTGAATTTTTTTGGGTTATTCGAGGAGAGAACAAAAGTGAGGCTTAATCCTCATAAAATCTAAACTTGTAATAGGTATAATCACAATCTGCGCTCGTATAACGAGCATCATTCCGCTGGTACACTTAACAAATGCACATAAGATATTAAAGAATTAACGAGACCTTACAATTATCGCTCTGGAAATTTTATAACCTTTTAAGACTTTATGCGCCTCGTGAATGATAGGCTTAAAGTTACGCACCCAATTTTCATGGAAAAAAGTCTGCACTTAGTATTCAACTTCAACGTCAATCATGCACTTCTTCATTGTAGATATATAAAATCTTAACTTTTGTGTCTTCATATATTACTTTAGTTGCATAATTTAATTTTTTTTAATCGCTAGATAACACTTGCTTTGCGTGATATTTATTTATGATTATTTATTACATTGAAGAGTAAAAATACTCTTTTCATTTTTCCCTTATACTTTGTAACTTTTCATAGTAACTTATTATACTTACTGCAATTTGCAGTACACAAATAAGCATTACGTGAGTAGAGATAAAAATAAGATTTTATGAGTTCTTAACAATACGATCTATCTGTTATCTTATTGTGATTCTCTATTAAAAAGTTCAAAAATATTCCAGTTCATCGATAAAGAGAAAAGAGTAATATGAAGGATATTATTTATTAAAAGTTTCATTATGATGATTAATTAAGTTCAAAAAACGGCTAATTGGCATCCATGGCGGTAACTGCCAGAATCAAGTACTTTATAAAAAGGTTAAGTAATTATTCGGTGTTGATTGATATTTAAATTATGTCATTACTCATTCCTTTAAAGAATGTTGAAATAATTTTTTTGAATAAAAAATACAACGATTTATATACAACATTTGCTCTATACAATATAGTTATCAATTGAAATTTCCCTGTTTCAGGCATTTAACAATAAATGCAAAAAAAGTGTAGATTAATTAATTCAGAAATTACTTGCAATACAGTTGCTTAAAGAAATAATACTTAAAAGTGCAGTGTCGTATCGAGCATTAATTATAAGTTGCATGAAGTCGTAAGCACGTTCTTATAGATACCTTCCTTGAACTGATAAAGTGCCAAAACGATCTGTCCAAGCCGAGCCTCGATTTATGACCAACTTTATACAGCCTTGTTAAAACTTATTTCGAATTCGAAAGCTCAGCCGTTAAGTTTTAACTCAGCGTAACTATACAAAACATATAGATTGCAGTCAGTTATCTACTTTTGATTGCACTATGATAAGCTGGCAGTGCCTTCGATACTAGGAGTAAATGTTTATCATTAGTCATCATATAGAAAATCACAGCAAGTAGAACTATTACTTGGTGTGAATGCTACATCTATTTTATAAAAGTATCAACGAAAATAAATTCTTTTCACATTTTTAATTTAGATTAAGGTGATCTTTCTAGTTTCTATCATTTTTTGATACTTTTAAATTTTTATAATTTAATAATCAAAAAAGTAAACATTTTTATTAATATTAATATCAATTGCTTATTAATTGATAAATTTGAAATCGGATACCGGTATATGCATGAAACTCTTGTTATTATGTACTTTATTTAATTTTTTTGTATTATTTAATGTTTAATCAGATAAATGCGATGATTTTCAAAGTTTATATTTCTGTTGTTTTCGCTGCGCATATTTATAGAAATATTACGATTCTGATAAGAAATTGTAAAAATAGCAAAGCAAATTATCTCTGTCAATAGTAATAGAAAATAAAAAGCGTTCTTGCAGAATAAGAACTCTCGCGAATAGAGTTGTGTCATTTATGCATTTGTACATAATTACTGCCGGCGTATTTGCACGTTTTCATATATTTATTGGTATTTTATAATACCTACTTGAAGCTAAAAATAAATAGACTTTGACTTTAACCTTTTGTTATATTATACAACGATATAACTAACCTCAAATTCAAATTACTCCGTATTTTAAAAAGTTGATCCTATCAATAATTAAATTAAGTTGTAAAATTTTAATCAAAGTAATAAAAATATAGTGGAAGACTCAATCAACAGTAAATGGTTTTAAATTGGTAATAAAACTACGGGCCATGCTGTTTATAGTATTGTTTGTGTGCCAAAACGCCGTTTATTTGAAATAAACAATACTAAACAACATGGCCCGTAGTTTTATTACCATTGTAATAAAAATATATTATTATTATGATCTATTTTTTGTATTTGGTAATTGCATAAATCAATTTTTATAAGTACAGAAAGAATTTTTGTATTGAAAATGATGGTAGGTATGTACCTAGTGTATGGCAGTGTATTCTATGCGGAAAACAGTTAAAAAGTCAATAAGATGAAAGCATCAAATTATTAATAGAAGCCATTCCTAAATTTGTAAGAATATCTATTGCCAATGCTATTTTTAACTGTCTTCTTCCAATCGGAAAAGGTCTGTTTGAAACGCATCTTACGATGCTAAATAAGTATTGGAATTTTAATTTACATATTCAGTGACTAGTTAATACTTATAGTTCTTTTTATTTAGAAATTTAATTATTGTTTAGTTTGAGTCCTTGGTATTTTAAGCTCTTTCAACTTTTTTCACAACTGAGGAGTAGTAAACAGTGCACTTAAAATACTATTTCAGGAATAAGTTTTGAAATATTATCCATAATATTTGAATTAAAAGCAATATTAACCCTCTGATTACTGACCAAACTTTAACGTCAGACAAGGAAGTTTATTTTGGCCCTTATTAACAAAATTCAACTAACCTAAAAAAGGAAAATCAAAAATTGTCCTCTCATGTCTATTTACAAAAATACACAAAACGGCAGTAAAATTCAGACTATATGAATCATTTATTATATTCGAATGACACCGAGCCAATAAAGCACAGTCATCATTTCATGAAATATATTATATTGTATAACTTATATAATTTATTGTAAGCTTGGTATATTTTCTTCACTGGGATAAGACATCAATCTGACGGTGAAAACAAATTTATTTGATATACCTATAATAACAACATAGAAACATGCTTTGACATAGCAAGAGACCAAATGTGATATTTTTAGATAGCTTTCGTATAAATGGGTGTGTGTCTATAGTATATATGTGTTACACACTCAAGCAGTAGAATTAATAATGCTTCTTGATACGTAAACGCAGCAAAACTCATTTTAATCGTTTATTCAAAGCAAAAATGAAGGTGTCTATCGAAATCGGTTGCCAAAGACTTTTCTCAAGTCTTTGACAAATCGCTACATGCTATTGCTAAGTTCCTTATCAATTCTGGTTATTATAGCAAGTATATCTGCACAACGTACGAAATTCAGCTGTTTTATCCGATCATTGTAGTTATACTCATTCTAGAATATAGTCACAGTTTAAAAATATAGACTAGTATGACATTACGCGCACATTTAATTTTCAAATAATCTAAACGATTGTCATTTAAATGGAAAGATAAGTTAGGCAATTCTTATCAGCTCGAGTGCAATTAAGTTCCCCCACTTAGGAAACTGAACCGATTTTTATCAATTGACATTTGAGATATATTCGAAGCTAAATGCGCGGCGCTCGTGACGAGCTGATGCCACAAGAAAAAAAAGTAAGAAGCAAAGCTGTTTTCCTCAATCGCGGTAAGCAATATTTAGCGATACTTTATAAACGATCGATACGACGCAGTTACAGAAAGACCGAAAAACTCGCTGAGATCTTGCAAAGAGTCTGCGTATAGGTACACTAGCAGCAGCAGCAGCAACAGCAGTAGACAGCCGTCGGCTTTTCCAACCAAAAACAATAAATCCATTCCAGTAAAACTGGTCTAGGAAACGGGAAAGATCGAGTGATCGACGGCGAAAACTGGAATATCGCGCATGCAGACTGCGGACTCGTGTTCGCTGCACAGCTTTGATCACTCGACACACACACACAACACACACACACACACACACGCGGACATAAAGGAAAGGCCCCAAGGACCTCGCGGCAAAGACACGATCCGGGTGAGGTGGTCGCGCGAAAACCGCCAGAGAGAGAGAGCCATAATAAGAGCCGGTCTAAGCGGCGCTCGGCGCGCAACTCGCGGAGAGCCATGCACGTGGCCCGCAGAGCTCGCGGAAGGCTCGCGCTCTCGGTGTACATAACATCGGTGGTGGGGCTATGCACGTATACGCGTTACGACTTACGCGCGTTATTACACATACATGTACATACACTAGCTGGCTGTTGCTGCTGCTTCAACGCTGGCCGCACACACGCTCGCACAATCGTGGACGCACACATACGCACATACACACACATACACAGTGAGAGAGAGACTCGCGTAGAGTATACGTATAAGAGTTTATAAAGTGCAGGCGAGCTGCGTGCACACCAACCTGTCACTCTTGTCGACTTGGACGAGCGGCGCGAGCTCCTGCCTCGGTGGCTCGGCCGATATACCCTGGGCGCGGTGCTTCCTCGGTCGGGGCTTGCTCGAGGCCAGCGGCGACTTGAACGGCAGCACACTGAGGAACTTGTCCAGGTGGCTGCGCAACTCCTGGATCTCGGCGTCCCGCTGGCGCAGTTGGCCCTCCAGCTCCGCGATCCTGTCCTCCCTCAGTCTCAGCAGTTCCTGCAGCTCCGCCATGTCGCCTTCGCCCAGCTGTTCCTGCTGCTGCTCCTGCTGCTGGTGGTGTACCTGTTGATGGGGCTGCAGGTTGCTGTGTGGCTGCGGCTGTAGCTGCTGGTGCTGCTGGTGCTGCTGGTGCTGCAGTGGCTGGTGGCTATGATTGTGATTGTGGTGGTGGTGGTGGTGCTGCTGCTCCTCCTCCTCGTCGGCGAGCCGCTGCTGCGGCGACGAGAAGCACAACGAGTCGAAGCACACGCGCATAGACACGCAGGCGTCGCTGATCAGCCGGCACTCGGCCCCGTCCATCCACGCTGCTGTGATGGGCCCGAGCTGCTGCGAGCTGCGAGCTCTCTGCTGCTCATGCGAGGGCATGCACGCGGGCGAGGATCCGCGGTTGCACTGCGCACTCCGTCGCGGCTGTTTGCTTGACTTGCCGCCGCTGCCGCCGCCGCCGCCGCCGCCGCCACTGCCACCGCCTCACACACACTCTCTCTCTCTCTCTCTCTCGCGGTCTTTTTAGTGTCCGCAGTGAGCGTGTGTGCGTGAGCGAGGAGACTTGTTTTTCCGGCGGCAATCGTATATAGCGCGACCCACGTGCCTCGATGATCGAGCGCGCAGGCGCACCATCGACTCTGCATCCACGGATTCGTATATAATATATATATATATATATATAATGCTCCGAGTTTCGACGATGTGTTTTTTTACCTCTTTCATATTATTCTGTGTTCGTTGAGGCGGCGCAGTTTTGCATATACGCGTACGCGCGCGCCGTCGACAGAGGAGCAAATTATTTTGGAATTTGTTTCGCGGCAGCAGGCGCACCTTGAGAGATGCCTACGGGATGGTTAGGTTTTGCGGCTGGTGCTTGTGGTGCGTCAGTGAAAGAGAAAGTCGAGGCGTAGATCTTGACGCAATACAAAACACGCCATACCGTCCGTCTTCTTTATTGTGTTTGTTATTGATAGCTCGCAGAGGCTGTTTACGTGTGCGCGCACCGTCACCGCCGCGCCAATCACGTACGGGTTGCGGCCAGGTTTCTCTGCTGCTATATATGTATATAGATGAGGGATCGTAGCGGCAATCGGTAAGGAAGTTATCTGTTGGAGGAAGGTATGAGATCGACTGTCGCGCTCGTGCGGAACGGATTGCGACCGGGTGCTTACCATGTGAGATCGTTCGGTTTGCGAGAGGACGTAGATGTAGTGCCACTGTTCGTGTTTTCAATACCTATTCAAACGAAAGTTAACAAAATTTATACTTAATATTGTGTATGGTACTTTAGGTAGATTTATTTTAGGGAAGAATTACTAGATAGAAATAGATTTAATTCAAATGAAGTATACTAAAAATAAATTTATTTTTATGAAGTTTGAAAGTATGTTGGTAGCTTTGAAATTTAAGAAGATGTACGCGCGTAACTTCAACATTATTGGTAACTTCATTTAAGCCGACATCCTTATTACAATAGGATGATGTAAGTCGAGAGACCTTTAGTAACTTTTACCCTTTGAGGATTTACCTATATGAAAAGAAATACAAATCGGCTTGAGTTCTATTATTACCAGCAACAAGAATATTATAGTTCATATACCTAATAACAATTATCTATAAATAAAATCTATTCTTCTAGTCTATGAGATAATGGTATTAATAGGTGTTTCAAATATTATTTCAAATATTATCAAGTAAATCGAATGAGGTAGTCTCTTAATTTTAGTTGAATATAACTTTATCGCTCATAGTTAAATGAAATTATAATATACATATACATAATAATCTAATAATTTTCTTTCAGAACGCTATTTATAACGCTTCCGCTTATTGACGATCCGAGGAGAAGGTCAGCTTATAGTATGAGTTCTCCTTTTCAAAAACGTCAATATCTGGATCATAGATGATGCAGCTTTAACAACTTTACAAAGCTGCAAATACTTGAATCTGCAGAAAAAATGACCCACCGGCTTCTGTAAACGCAAGAGGAAGGTCAAAATCATGTTGATGTGACCCCAAAAATATTTTATTTAGTCTGTGTGGAATGTAAATATATTTTTTCAAAGTCTATTATAGCAATTAATAAATTGTATGCAGGTAAAAAAATAAATATAAAATTAATAAAATACGATGAACGTAGCAATACATTCGGCAGGAATACTGCCAAAATATTGCCTCACTATTATAGAACACTATTTGGATACATTTTGCTTGAACTATTGGCGCTGTTTGAAATTATGAGCTCTAACGGAATTCTTTCGATATGCTTGCAGTACTGATACTTTCAACACGCTTATTCAACTTTACAGATACCAAAATCTTATAGGTTGGCCAAATATTTCTCATTTTGACGCGGGCACGCAATTTTCAAATAAAACAGCATAATGCAAATTTATAATTCAAAATCAAATTTAAGTTTAAATCATAATATTATTTAATAATATATCATTGCGCATATTTCTATTTTACTACAGAAAATGGACAATTGGACTAACAAACCAATATAAACGATTTCTAATTGAAAATCTTGATTAACTCGAAATTTATTATCAGAGAAAATTCAACAGAAACTTAAATTTATAATAGAAATTCATCATCGGTACAAACAATGGATAATTCATTCTTGAAGACGAAAGCGGCGTATGATTCATGTATGAATGGGAAATCCTCTACATAACGTATATTCCAAATACGACCCGTTGTAGAACCAGAATATTTTTCCCACATATTTAAAAGCGTGTACACCCGCATATTATTACACAGTATGAATAATCTAACTGGTTAAATTTTATGTACAAATGAAGTAAGAGAATAAAGTGTTAAACGCCACAGAGATATTTTCCGTCTTATTTATCAGCTTAATAGTTTTTGAAGATATCAGGAAATGTACAGAAGTTATAAAACAATTTCAATTTAAGAAAAATCAAACGTATTATATATAATCTTTACAAAAAAAAAGTATAGAACAGATTAGCTCAAATTCAATAATTACAAATTATCGAATACGAATCATGAATGGGAAAAAGAAAAAATATTATTGGACCAGCCGATTTTCAAGTATTGACTTACACTGCTAGAAAATTAACTGGTTATGAAAAGAGAGGAAGAAATATCGGATTCAAAAAGTATAAATATTTGTAAAAGATGATGAAAATTATTACAAATATTTGGAATGAATTATTCCGGATCCAAATTGATGTAATCGAAAGATTTTAATGGAATTTGAAAGATAATCGTTTAAACTTTGTCTTATATCCTTAATTGGCATCGATCGTGATATCAGAAAATGAATTAA
The DNA here is from genome assembly GCA_900490015.1 of Megastigmus stigmatizans. Lineage (NCBI taxonomy): Eukaryota > Metazoa > Arthropoda > Insecta > Hymenoptera > Megastigmidae > Megastigmus > Megastigmus stigmatizans. Next base: position 5,301 of record UELV01086661.1, on the reverse strand, counting down.
AGGACCTCCGGAAAAGCGTTTACTTATAATTGATGAGCGATACTGAAAGTTGGGGTCTCCAATATTATAGAGTTTACTTTTTCCGTAATGCGTCATAACTAATCGGTTTATTACGTATCGAACAATTTTTCTCAAAAGTAGCGCATGCGTTAAAAATCTTTGACCGTTTGTCATCGATCTTTATATAATTAACTCCTTATCCCGTTACAGCGAACAAAGAAGAACGTGAACGATTTATCGTCGAAATTTATATTATAGCAGATACACGCGCGCACTGTACATAAGAGCAGCGCAAAAAATGTTATATAACGGCATGAATATTTCATTCGATCAAGGAGCATAATACTTTATTTATATAGGAATGATGATAATGTACATAACGAGCCAAACTGCGTTTTTAACGCATACAAAGTGATCCCGCGAGACCCTCTTGGCAATGGCCGCGAGCTCTCTCACCCTCCCAATGAGAAAATAAATATATATCAAAAGCAGCGGCAGCCAACCCCTCCCCCGAAAAAAGCCGCACGTCGCGAACTCCGTACCCTCTATTATAAAATTGAACTTTTAAATTTTCGATATATATTACCTCGACTATGCGGCACTCGGATGATTCTCACCGCGAAATAAGAAATAACTCGATTATTGCCCGAGGCCTCAAGATTGTGGCCTGCACGCACGCAGAGAACGCGGCGGCCGAGTCATGATCGTGGCTCTCGCGCGGCCTAGTGATATTTGACGCGCAATATCAGGGAGTTGATAAGCCATAAGGCAATTGTGTAACGGGAAGGAAGACGCTTGTATGCGGTGGCTTATATATATATATATATGTACGCGGCGGGGTACAGTGGCTGCGGCGATACTGTGCGCGTATATAGAATATAGGCGCTTTCGCTTAGCCTCGGGCCAGGTGTCCGGGCTCAGCGCTAGTTAGCGAGTTAGCTGATTGGACGCCTGGAGGGAGCGCGGCTATGTAGCCAGAGAGAGAGAGAGAGAGAGAGAGGCGGCGCGCCACGCTGTGGCTCGGGGAACCGTAATATCATAATAGAATAGCGATGTTAGTAATAGCATCGTGGGCGCGAGCGAGAGGGAGAGAGAGAGAGAGAGGGGAGGGAGGGAGGCCGATCGAGCGAGAGCGAGTCGAGCAATTTGCATCGCATTGTGTACTCGTTATGCCTCCATCTGTCCCTGCCCCCGGCGTACACCAGCCATCATACACCCCGCGAGCGCGCTTCTCTACATATACTACGCTATATATACATATACGAGGGTGAGCTGTTCTCTATAGCACTGAGGGTCGCCTCTGCGCTACTACCCAGCCAGAGAAAGACGGAATCTTTTTCTCTCTCCCCCGTCTATCTCTTTCTCTTTCCGCAGCTCTGATGGGTATATAATAGGTGAGTCGTTCACCTGTAGACGCGCGGAGCTACACACCGATTCGCCATGATGAAGCTAATATATATAATGCCGATGCGCGCGAAAGACCGTCGAAAGTACAGCCGCGATAATGCAGACAATGCAGGCGGGTGTGGCAAGCACAAGGGGATAAAAAAAGTGTAAAGAATGACTTAGGGACAGCGAGTCAGTTACCCCTCATGTACATTATATATATATATATATATGTATGTATGTATATCCCGTTCTCTAAAGCTCTCGCGGAGGTCGGATATATATATATACATATAATAATCGTGTAGTAGATATCGTATGCCCTCGTGCTCGCGCGCGCTCGCCCAGCTTTGATCTCTTATCGTTACTTCGTTCGAGAGAGCACATTCTCTATACTCTAACACACACACGCGCGACCCGCCCTCCTCATACTGCAAAATATCAACTAAACGATAACCTTAATTTATTATTCATTCGTTGGGCGCGCGAGCGAGCGAGCGTATACAGCTCTCGCCCTTCGTTCTCTCTCTCTCTCTCTCTCTCTCTCTCTCTCTCTGTCTACTCTTCAATTTTCAAAGTAGCTCATGCCGCCGCAGAAATTCGCGACGAGCCGCCGCCGCCACGTGCGACTATAACGCCCGACGCCGCCGACGTCTTTGCCTCTACACATCGGCTTTTTCGTATGCCTTTTATGTTTTTACAAACTATCATACATAATATATGGAGCCAAGCGCGCGGCTTGCACTTTATCCGCAGGTGAACGCGCGCGCGGTCTTGTGTATGTTCGTATCCCCTGTGTGCGTTGCCGCCCGCGCGCCCGCGCGCGCGTCCTCTCTCTCTCTCTCGCCCTCAAATTTCATTTCACTGCTTTGATGCGCTGCGAGATTAAATTTATTTAATGGAGGTATATACATACATATAAAACGGAGTGCGATAACCTATATTGGAAGAATTAACTAAAACGGCTACTTGGGAAATTTTGTGCTATTTACATGCGTATATCCGACTAGCATATAGGCTAAGGGATTCGAACGCCGCGCTACATAATCAAATCGGATACGAAATATACATCAGATTATGAAAAGAATATTCAATTGTAATACAGTGGGACTTGTAATTTAGTATTTGGCATGGAAGCATGGAAATTGCCCCTTTTCGTGATCGTGCAGCACACTTGAAAAGTGACCTTTTTCGAACGCTTGCGCTTGAGTGCAGTTCTCGCACTAGTGGGGGAAGATTTTGTGCTCGGAAAATAGGCACGAGGAGCGAAAAACTACTTCCTTGGAGTTTTTTTTTTAAAGTATTTAGCACGCAGCAGGATATATGTTTTTTCTCACTTGTGAAATTTAATGTATTAGGTACACTGATCTCCATCAATGATACAGGTCGATTTAACAAACTTGGTATAACTGTTTACCCATACTACGATTAACTTTCAACTTTGAATATCACCACTGATTACTGTAACACCTACATTATCATTTAACCCTTCATTTTTGTGTCCAGTCGTTCTTGCGTATCTATTATACCATAGAACAGCCATACTTATATGAGTTTAATGGACATCAAAATCTTATGATATAACGTATTATCTATAATTTAGTGTACTTATTAATGTATTCATACAGACCGATTAAAGCGGTATTATATCATTCAATATTGACACACTAGGAGTATCAATGAAGCCGCCTGGGCATACTCAACAGTAAGTACTTAGCTTAGTCTCCGTATATCGGTCTGTTTAATATCAATTAATTGTCTGAGAGATACAATCAATGCTAAACAAATAATCGCTATAGAGCTTATAATACATGCTCTTCTAATCATCTATTCTCATCGGTGTGATATTCAAGACTTCCTCTATTACTCTCGAAATAATGCTAATAAATTTTTGAATTGATGCTGTGTGCCCAAAGCTAAACTTACGTCATTACATTACCCCAGGTAATTCAGTCAAATACTACAATGTAGCATTCCGTTGATATGAACATAAAGTTGGGCTAACACGTTTTCCCTCTGTACAATTATCTCGAGGCTCTATGCAGAATTCCTAACGCCATTTCGCTCGAGATGTTCGAAAGTATAGCATAAAACCTGTTAATCCTAATCCCAATCCTAATTCTTGCGCGAAATGATTTATGGTAATGACAAAATGCTTTTATTGCGAGTGCGAACGGCTAACGGTATATATTCACGGTATAAAGTAACATCCGTCTTTGCAACTTTTTTTCTCCATTTTTCGTAAGCTAACCTTATTCTCTCATCAAAGCATTCCATTTTACACTTTCGCAAATTGTAAGGTCACATTTACGATTCGGAAAACTATATACTCTGAAATATATCTCATTTCATCATTACAAGAAAATGAAAGCAATTAATTCTCTCTCTCTCTCTCTCTCTCTCTCTCTCTCTTTCGATTCATTTAATTTATATAAACAAAAACGAGGATGTAACGAGAGAGGGAGAGAAAGAGAGAGAGCGGGTAATCCGAAACGTCAGCATTAAATTAGATTAGTCGATTTTGGCGAAACGTAGTTGAATCGGTGAATGAATTTGAAATCCCGAAAGGGAAGTCGCAATATCAATTACCCTCGGTTCCCTCTCTCTCTCTCTCTCTCTCTCTCTCTCTTTCTCTCCTCGTGCCAGGCGAGTGGGAGGTGGTGGGGAGTTGGGGCGGGCTTCGCTCACTCGCTCTCGCGTTCCACATCCCGACATCGGATTAACTCAGCTTCGAAGGTCTTGAGATTTTCCATCTAGACGGGATCTCCAGGATATATCCCATCATCGTTCTTGCACTGAACATCGAGACTGAAATGAAAATCCAGTTTCCAGCACATCAACTCATCCCTCCTCCTCCTCCTCCACCTCCTCCACGTCTCTTCTCTTCGCTCACTCTCGCGCTCTATCCTCCATCTCCTTCTCGTTTATTTCGTTTCCGATGCGAGCGGAGAAATTATATTTTTCCTCAGCTTGCCAAGTGAAAGGTAATATTTTTCCTTCCTCCTTTTTCCTCCCTCCTCATCCAATATACGAGGCTTTGCGGAAATGAATTTCCATTTTCCGAGTGTATATAGCGAGCTTCGCATGCGACTCCTTTTTGATTATAATAATGTCGGAATATATATTATAGGAAATCTCTTTACTCTATGTGTACTGCGGAAGTTGCCGAGCGTGTTCCAGGGGACCGCCGCGGGAGTAAGGGGGTCGGGTGGAATTGTGGCAATAATTCGTTAATGCCCAATTGGTAGACAAGTTGTTTAGCTGGTGCAGCGCGCGCCACAATACGTGTGTGTGTGTCCCCGCGCGCACCCTGTAACTCCCCTAATAATCTAACTGAGCTCACGAGATATATATTCGAGAGCGCGCGGTCGGTCGGGCGTCGAGTGATTTTTCAAAGTGCGTGTAAGAATATAAGAGCGTTAGTAGATGAAGTCGCAGGGATTTGGCGTGTCGTGTAATCCGGTTTGTTTGATCAATAAAGGGGCTGACACGAATATTCACTTGAGCGTGAGAGAAAGAACGACGAGACTATATAGACGGGGGTGGTTATACTGCACATATATATAATAGACACGTGTGTGTGTGTGTGCGTGTACGTGTGGGTGTGGGAGTGGATACGGGAAGGGGGAGGGGCGCAAGGAGAAGTGAAAATTCGTATAAGAGCATATTTGTACCTGCTATATACATGGAGGAGCGAATAGAACGCAGTCGCTCTGGTGCGGCGTCGAGTTACCAGTCTCTCATCTTGTATCGTCCCTAGAGTATATCCGAGGACAGTCGAGCGTGCAGCGAAGGGTCCACCCGGCTATTGCAATGTAGATTGACATTGAACCTTTCTCTATCTCGAGGAGTCTCATCTCTACACACACACACACACGCACACGCACACATACAGATCTATATATATATATATAT
>UELV01086659.1:0-11983 GCA_900490015.1 Megastigmus stigmatizans | reverse complement strand
ACACACACACACACACATATATGTGTGTGTATATGTATATGACCGAGGCGTGTCGCTCGAATCCCGGCATAATATCCTGCATTATATCCGGAGCCGCCGCATAAAAGTCACTCAGGATTGCCCTAATATAACGGATAACGGGGCACGCGCGAATTAGCGCGGCCATTTGTCTTGGCGACGCCCGCCAAAAGTGCGCACGCGCGCGTATGTGTGTGAATGTGTGTGCAATGCGTGTAGTGGTAGTGGATATTACGCGCGCACGCAAGCAGTTTCTGCCACCGATATTTAATTCGCGTGTCTTTACTTACGCGCGCAAAAAGAGGCGCATGCATCGCCCGGGTTTATTACGGTGTGTCCGATTGTGTAAAATATTTCGCTCACTGTCTGCGCGCATGAGAGGGAAGTGTTCGTATATAGGAGGGGGAACAAAAAAGTGCTGCAATTATCTGTTTTGATATACGCGATGTGCTGAAAAAGGGACGTGCTGCTTAACGTTTTTATAGAAGGAATGGCGAGAAATTATTTTGCATATAACGCTTTTTATTGATTTTGTTTCAATTTATCGAAAAGATTTTCATAATCCAAGAATAAATATTTCCTTAATAATTTTTTATTCTAATTTTTTTTTTTTTTTTATTATCGTTACACTAATACTATTGCATTTTACAAATTAAGTGTATTGAGTACAATCGTTTTTACGGTCTCTCGAGTTTGAATTGTACTTTTTGTATTGAAAAAAAAGGTCTCCGTTAGAGGGAGAGCTCGCGCGGGTTTTGCATTCTTTTGCTTCTTATTGTCACGATCGATCGTCGCGGCTCCAGCTGGACTGATTTATAAAGTAAGTTGAATGAGAAAAGTTTTTGTTATCTTTCAAAGGCCAGATACGGACTGGAAGTATTCCGAAGTTTGTTTTTCGTGCTGCAAAGTTGAATTTCGAATTTTAACAGATTGTACTTTATTTCGCGTGGTTTTCTAAAACTTCTACTGCCACGATTTAAATTCGAAAAAAAAAATTTAACATCTCCACTTCTCTTCAAAACTTTTATAAAACTTCCAAGTATTTCAATGAAGCCTCATTTTATTCACATTGCACATTTCAAATGCAATGTTAAACGCTGAAACGTTTTTTTTAAATTTAGATAAAGAGACAGTGCAGCATCTAATAATACATTGAAGTAAAAATAAATCAGAGGAAGTTAACCATCGATGAATTTTTTTAAACATAGCAGCAAGCATACAGAAACGTCTTGTATCTTTCAAGTATCCGTCGGAAAGCAATAGTATAGCAGAGGCGCATGTAACTCGACGCCGTGGTTCCGAAAAAGGAGCGAAATTAGGGCCCGACGGGAAGGCAAAGCAGCAGCAGCGGCTTCTGCCGTCGCATCGATTAATCTTTCCATACTGTGGAAGAAGCTGCGGCTTGCACACTATACTTGCGACATCGGACACGCATTTCCGGCTGCGCCTGCGTATGCGTATATCCCACGGCATTGTCGAATTTGCATGCGTATATATACGTGTGTGCTGTTTGTAAGTTCTGTCGAGGAGAGCCTCTGGGTATATAAAAAAATGAATATGTATTTGTGTTATGACGATGTGCAGTCCAACGCTTTCAGCGAATATTTAAAATCTTGATAAACATGTCAATTATCGACATTAATTTTATGGTATTTTATGGAGCACAAGTTAACTCATTGAATCAGCTTAATAATGTCGTCATATTTTTTACGATCGGTTTTATCGTTGAATGGAAACGCTACCTTTCATTTGGATATTTTGTGTATAGGTAAAAAAATTACAGCAAGAATTTTTCAGTACAAAAGTCAGTGATTAAATACTAATACTGTTTTGCTTAATATCACAGCTGATAAACGGCTATTAAAACTGCAAATTGTATTTGTAGAACAGCAGATAAATAAAGCGTTTACTTAATTTTATCACATTCACTTTCCTTATAACTGAAGTGTAGCTTATTGTCGGGTTTCAAGTAATTCTCTACATACTCTATTTTTTTTTCTCTTCATAAAAAACGTTTATACATATCCTTTTAAAAAAATCATATAACCTGTAATAAACGAAGAATTTTTCAATTAGACAGCTAAGAGTGATAAATTATCTAACGAAAATATTCATTTTTTTTAAACATACCACATTCACGCACACACGCTACTTCGAAAATTAATCCAGTAGTAGCAGCAGCAGCAGCGCACCAAGACCTAAAGCAATTAACTGAAACGCATTCCAAAAATTTCTCATTATAATTTGCAACAATTTAAGAGGTCAGCGTACGTCCACATACATAACACATAAGCGCGTCGGGTAAGGTGGAACAAAAAAAAAAGAGGAAACAGAGTTGTACTGCACACACACAGATCTCTCGAGCGCGCGAGTGGCGCTGCAAAAAGGCCGCAACAACAAAAAAAAGGCGTGCGCAGTAATAAAGAGAAGGTATAAGAGGAGAGAGAGAGGAACAGCGAAAAAGACAGACGCGGAGAAAGCGCGCGTGTAGCCGTACACGCGCCCGCGGATTAAAGAGTTATTTGAGTCTCAGAGGCGGCCATAACTCTCCGTGGCTATTCCCGTCTCGCTTTCTCTCTCTCTCTCTCTCTCTCTCTCTTTCTCTCTCTCTCTCTTTCTCTCCGTGTTTCGCCCGCGGGGACCCTCTCGGCCGACGGAATATTTGAAGATTGGGGTGGGTGGCTTTTCGTATGCACGCACACACACACACACACACACACACACACACACCCGCGCACGCACACAGACAAGCACAAACACATAGCCATCGTACACGTGCACACAGCACAGCACAGCAAGGAAGAGCCTCAGGGGTAAGAGCGAGAAGAAAGAGAGAGAGAAGAGAAGAGCACGCAGCAACACAGAAAGAGAGAGAGAGAGAAGCGAGCGGCACACTACTATACTACAGCGGCACGCAGCTGACAGCTGTTCCCTCGGTGGGCCGGCGTCGTCGGTGGGGAGGATTCAGCCTAGTCGCGCCCCTTCTATAATGGCTCCCTTTTCTTCCTTCCCCATCCAGCATGGCTGGCCTCTTACTTGCTGCGCGCCTTCTCTCTCTACTCTCACTCTCTCCGTCTCTCTTGCACTCGCACTCTGCGCGCGGCAGCTCTTTCCCCTCGCGCTCGGGCTCTCTCTCTCTATCTCACTCGCACACTCGTCTAGCTGGCTTATACACGCCGAGAGCTACGTCATGCAGAGAGAAAGAGAAAGACAGAGCGCGAGCGAGAGAGAGAGAGAAAAGAGAAGGAGAGGCCCACTTTTGCAATGACGTCATGAATGTCTAGCCGCGTGACGTAGTCAGGTAGCGGTGAATGTGTATATACGTAATCTGCGAGTTGTATGGTGGACGATTTTGTATGCTATTGGGAACCTTTATTGCTATCGATTTCGTTGCCCCGCTATTTCTATTGATGTTCTGATAATGACAGACTTAAGAACCATATACATGCTTGAAAATCATTCGTATATAAGGGGAACGGAGAATCAATCTATTTTTAGGGAGTCGTTCTGATACTTGCAATATCAATATTAGGTTAATTTTTAGTCCAAAAAAATAATTACATACATACTGTATACTTTAATTTATTTAAATTTAAAGCTTTCTTAAATAACTTTATCAAGAAAATAGTAAAATTGTACTAAATTATTTTCCACAATAATTTTAAAACATTATTTTTTTTTGTACAATATGATGCTTTTAAAAACAACACAGATCAAAATTAATATTGTTTCATACAAAGTCATTTCAGACATCAAAAATAAGTACAATTAAAACTTATCAAGGATTTTAAACACGTATTAAAAATAATTGGTTGGATCTAATACATCATTATTAATCTTTTATGCGTAATAAATTATTTTCACCATAATACGTATTAAAGTGAAATGGGAGGCCAGCTACGATTAAACCGGAACGAGGGTGAGGGATGCAATTGGATATTCCGCTTTCATAAAAGTTTTCCGGACAAAAAGTAGCATCTTTATTTAATTGTTTTGCAAAATAAAAGTTTTTAAGTAATAATCTTTTGATAATAGCTTAAATTTTAAACTGTTTTTAAAATACGTAATTTTTACAAATAATATAAATATGGTAAAAAAATTATTTTTCGATACTGTCATCTGATGATACGTTATTACGAAAAGGGTAATGCAAATTATTTTTATTTGACAGTCTTTGAAATTCAACGGCGCTTAATAATAACATATAGCATTAACTTATATAGTCATATTAATCTACATTTGACTGCAATATTAAATTTATTATTAAAAATAAAATGTCTGTTCAAAAAATAAATCTTTACCGCTGTTGAAATTTATGAATGAATTATGTTAATGGATAGCACACTATAATCAAACCCTTAGAAATAAATTTCATTTGCAGTATCGCGGAACTGATAGTCGACTATAAGTTGAAAAAGGAACTACAATGGCCTTATGGTTTCGCGTGAATCGCTAAACCGAATGCAGTTTTACGCTCGACCCGCGAAACACACCTCCCGAACGCAGTAGCATCAGCGATATAGGCAGCAATCGTTAAACAAGCGCTTTACGAGGTCGCTCTTCTATCTGTATGTGTATGCGTAAATGCGTATACGTATATGTGAGAAGCGTGCACACACGGCTAAATGGGAAACAGAAGGAAAGAGAAATAGAGAGAGAAAGAGAGAGAAAGAGAGAGAAAGAGAGAGAAAGAGAGAGAAAGAGAGAGAGAGAGAGAGAGGGAGAGAGCGAGAGAGAGAGGACAGGGGTTCGCTTTACGAGCGCATAACAGGCGCGTTTACGGCCGACGATCACATGGCCGCCGCCGGTCGCATACCTCCACTATACCGGGGCTATATAACCAGGTTCCACATAACCCAGTGCGGGGTAAACAAATCGTAAAGCTCGCCGGCGGCGGTGACGGGGGATTCACTGACCTCGCACAACCACACACATACATACACACGCACACGCAGACAAGCGCGCATTCACGCGCGTGCGCCTGTGCAGCTCTTCTCTCTCGTGCATGGGCAAGATAGACGGGGACGAGCGAGTGTGAGCAGGAGAGAGAGAGAGAGAGAGAGAGAGGGCTGCTGCTGCGCGTTCATTTCATTATCGGATTTACGTGCATTGCATAAGATGCGATTACGATTTTACCGACCGTGCTTTTTTTTATCTCTTTCCTTTTAATTGATGTTGATGAGGAAACTGTTTGCTTACCCTTTTTTTCCACGTCGATTCGCACTGATGCGGTTTAAATTGTTTCACCACTGAATCACACTGAATGTATTAATTGTTAATTAATTGGGAATAAATTACATCAGTGTATAACATTGGGAGTAACGACTCTCTCAGCCTATAATACTTTTAGTATTGAATGTTCATAATGTTTAAATGTATCTGTAAAAATTGTTTAAAAAAAGTTTATGCATTGCAAACGTAGCTACTTACATAATTTCATAATTTCATAATACTATACTTATACTACTTATATGTCGGTTTATTGCATCTCACAGAGCTATTTAATTTATTAAAATAATCAAAATAAAAACAAAATTGGTAAATTGCTAACCCTCGGATATCTGCAGATATTTCTCTGTATATAAAAAACCAATATTAATTGGCTGTATAATACTAATAAAAGAAATACACTTGCCCGCAAACAAACTAAATAAACACTACACATCAAAAAGTCAAATTTCACGCAATCGACTTAACATGCATATACACGCATAACCTCCAGAAAGTAAAAGCTCTCCCCGGCCAGATAAAACACACTCGTTTTTCATGCAAAATAGTTGGCTCCGCGAAGAAACACGAGCGATAAACGATAATTTTACGAGGAGTACTTGTTCGAGCGAAACGGGAGAAATTCAACGGGCGGAAGGGGGCCACGCAGAAGAAGAGCAGAGAGAGAGAGAGAGAGAGAGAGAGAGAGAGAGAGGGAGTGGGGATTGTGGCAGGCAGACTACAGAGCGTGCGAGGCTTCTTTCGATCAATGGGCTGTGCGAGTGCGCGGGCGCGCGCGCATACATACTTCCACCATACCATAGCATAGCACATCACATCACTCGCGCACAGTATACTATATTACTCATCTTCTGCGATTTCTTTTCGTCTTATGCGTGTGCTGTACCGATATATACATGTGTATACACACATGAACATAAAGATACGCACGCTAGAGGGTCACTGCCGAAATACTAAAATTGCTTTACAGTTCCTGAAATGGCTAATGATTGACCCTTCAAGCGGTATATACACTCATGGTATATATATATTTAAACACTAATCCGACGGATGTACACGCACGAGGTGCCTTTTGTCCAACCCTATCGTATGTACATACTTATGAAGCTTACTACAAACAGTTACTGATACAATTTTCATTAAATATTCAAAAAGATGTTACAAAATTTTAATTGTATACAAATTAGGATATTTAATTACATTATATTTTAAACAGAAATTTTACAAGAAAGAAAAATTAGACTTGAAACTTTACGTCTGCTTTATCGATAAAATGTATACTAATGATTTTAATAAAAAAACAATTTGTATTCAAGTGAAAAGTTATATTTGTATAAATGTAAAATAAATTAAACGTATTTATTCCAAATATTTATTATACATTAATGTGAAAGCAAACTTTTACTTTTAATAAGCTTGAAAAAATAAGCGCATTTCTTAACACTTAATTACTACAACCACGAATGTCCTATATGTATGTTAATATCTTGCAGCGGGAAACTTCCTATAACTGTCATAAATATAACCGGTTCGCGACGAGAAATGTGAAGAGCGGGAAACGAGCTACTGATGGCTTTAATCATTTACAGAAATACAATTACCAATCATGCAATGCTGAATACAAAGATTATTATGAATAATGGTGCGATTTTGATTTCATTGCCAACACTGTATTTAAAAAAGTAAGATCAAATGAGGGATAAATGTTATTGAAAAAAAAAAAATCATTTGTGCTTTTTAATCATAAAAAGGAACAATATCAATCTGCATGAAAAATTAACTTTCATTTAAAAGCATCTGAATACGAAAGTTTTGAAAAACACCCACTCACTCATGGAAGGCTTTTAAAGTAACCGAAGCCTGAATTTTTAATCCAACGATTACACGAAAAATACAAGTACACAGAAAGAAAGGGTTGAAAGACGTCAGGGACGACGCGGCGACATTGACCAATAAATTTAAATGTTGTATTTTTTTCATGGCGGCCATTAATATGAGAGTTCCTTTAGATTGCTCGTCTCTCTCCCCGTCCCTATCTCTCTGACTCCCTCCTTCTCTCTCAACCTCTCTTTCTCTCGTTTCAGGCTAATCCCGAGAGACACGCGCTATTATTGTAACGGAAGAAATTTTAACTCCGCGTCTCAAGAAAAAGAAAAAGACTGAGAGAGGCGAGAGAGTTGAAGAAAGAGAGATGGCGCGCGAGAGCGCCGGAATAAGAGAGCCAGCTCGCTTGCTCTTGCACACAAGTCGAGAGAGTGAGAGAGAGAGGAGACAGAACGAAAGAGAGAGAGAGAGAGAGAGAGAGAGAGAGAGAGAGAGAGAGAGAGCCTCGGGGGGTGATTTATTCGAGTTAATTCCAATTCCATTGGAGCCACGAGGTTACGAGAAAGAGAAGGACGAAACTTGAAAGGCAAGGAAGAGGCCAAAGCGAGTGGGAGAGAAAAAGAGAGAACGAATGTAGGAAAGGAGAAAGAGAAGCAGGCAGAGAGGAAAGAAGAGAGAGAGAGAGAGCCGCTATATAGGCAAAAGGAGGGGGTGGATATTCTTATGCAATTTGCCAGAAAGGTTCAAGAACCCGGGAGATCCCGCAATTTATCTTGCCTTATGTTACGCCGAGCCAAGGCAGCGGAAGATAGATGGCGTCACTGCCTCTCCGACCAACCAACCCCCTTTACCCAACCCCACCTCACCCCCTCGGCCCCCCTCGAGCAGCTAGCACTCTCTCTCTCTCTCTCTCTCTCTCTCTCTCTCGCACTCGACCACCCCTACCCCAGCCAATGAGGGACGACCGCGGTGGCCATCTTGGATGGAGAGTTATTGAACGAAAAAGATGAGTAAGAAACTTGTTATGGGGGTGCGTTGTGCCTTCCTTTCTCTCTCTCCCTCTTACACACCGCAAACTCCCTCTCGCTCCTTCTTTTTTACCACGCTACACCCACCCAACCACCCTCACTCACACACACACACACACACCTTGAGCAAATTCGTATTCTCTCTCGCACTCCTTCGGCACTATCGAAGAAAGAGGGAGATAGATAGATAGCCTGGAGAGGGTGGAAACGACTGGGGGTATACTCGCAGGGGTTGTGTTGGCGCTATATTGATCAATTGCTTTGCCGTGCTTTGCGCTACTTTCCGCGGGCTATAAAGTAGCGGGAGCCGAAGGAGAGAGAGAAAGACAGACAGAGAGAGAGAGAGAGAGAGAGAGAGAGAGAGAGGGAGGGAGGTGTTATATAGCTCGAATTTAGCGCGCAGCTAGATTAATTATATAACGATCGTGCGCAGGAGTTTTGTGGTCGGAATGTACATACATCTCGAATGGAGTGGATCGTCGGTCTTGAGTCGCAGATTTCGGAGGTTTTGAAAAGGCGCCAGTCTTGAAAAGAAGATGCGAACAGTATATAGAGGGGCCGGCAGTCGTTAGCCGGCAAATTAATAGCTTGCATTTACGGCCCAGCAGCTACTCAAGTATTAGCGCTCCATGTTCCGATTCTTTTAACCCCGATTTTTTTTTGGAACCTGCTTTTCTGGAATGCGCTGACGAAAAAAGCGCAACTTTCGCGGGCAATGTGCACGCGAAATTCTGTATGTGTTAAGGTATAGATATACAGTGTGGAGATCGGTGGATTCCTTGCGATTTAGATCCCGATACGTATTCGACAAGAATGCGACAGCAGATACATTAGGAATTCCCGGAAAACGAGGTGACACAGGGCCAAAAAAAATTTATTCAATTATACAAAATTGTGCAAAATGTGTATGACATAAATAAAGAATTGTTTCACGTAAAAATTAAATTGTACAACATTATATTTATAACGAATTGTTACAGTAAGAAGTAGTGATAAAAACATACAAGACGAACTTTTAACTATAATGTTTGACTTTTTTAACAATGTTGTCAGTGTACTGCTATTCTGAGCCAACACAACCATTTATTTACAATTTGTTTTGTTTAAATAAATGTGTATTGCTTATTGAATCTCAGTAATATTGGCTATAAAAACCAATATTGAAAAGAATCGTACAGAAGAATGCGAGCGGATTTGTTCCGAAGGTAATATTTTATTTGGCCGAAATATTTTGGAACCCTAAAGTTATTACCAGGCGTCAATACGGCAGATTTATAGTATCGACCGAGTCCAGCAGGGCAAGGTTGAGATGGTATATCTATATAATGTATATAGCATAGAAGTTTTCAGCTGCATATGAATGGTTGTATTTATTATTTCTTAAAAGGCATACAGCATGTAAAAAGAAAAATTAACAAAACACAAAACATTTTCTTTATTAAATAAACTATTATTATAAAATTAACATAAAATTAAATAGCAGTACATTACCGTTTAAAATTATATTAAATTAACGTTGCATTAAAAATTTTTGTTGAACCTACAATAAATTATGTCGTACGTTCCTAAAGAATTAATATTTCAAATTTTTTCCTTTTTTAAATCAAATAAAAATATAAATAAAATTATTTCGATACACTATGATGTAAAAATGCAATACATTTGAGTAAAGCTACTTAAAATTCATAAATTGTAATGCTTATAATATAGGGATGTTTACCAATGTTCTTATTTCATATTTTTGATCATTACTCTTGCGCACCTTTCGCGATATTTCAACACAATCTCTAGAATTTTCACACGTCTCAATTGATGCAACAAATCTATGCGTCGTCTATTCGCTAGCTCGTCCACGCGGTAGGTATACTCTTCACGAATGCCTCACGCGTCCTAAGTTTATGGGCGCGTGTGACGGCAGCGACGGCAGCGACGGCAGCGGCAGCGGCGCACCACGCGAAAGCGAAATTTCGCACGCGAGGGGGGCTTTTATACGTAAGTATATACATATCGAAGCTAAATGCGCGTCGATCGTGAGCAGCCTGTCAACGTAGGACACTCGCGGCCGATGTGCATAATATGTGTGTGTGTGTGTCTAATTAGCTGAAGCCTCGCAATTTGGTATATGCGCGCGGATTTGGCTACCGCGCGCGACTGGGGCGAATATCTGCCTGTGAACGTAATGAGCCGCATCCTTCCGCGATCGATTTTATCGCCGATTGTATTCCTATCGTGTATGACGCATGCAGTACGGCTAACCCGGACGAGAGCGATAACGCGCTGCTGGAATAGTGATGCGTAGGCGCACGAGTCTTATGTGCTACACATGCAATTCTAGGGGATTTTGAAATGTAGTCGATTAAAATATTATAGCTTTTAATGCGTTTGGCATTGGAATGCAGTGAATCGTGCTGCAGATGTTTAATCTATTGAATTTTTTTTACGATTGCCTATCGATAGGAGTACAGAGAGAAAATGTAAATGTTCTTCTAGTGTGAGGAAGTATGATTACCATTCTTTAATATAATATAATTTAATTTACTTATAATTTTAAAATAATAAAATAATCATATTATACTACTTGATAGTACATAGCATTCGTTGTACAAAAATACTTTTGAGGCACTGAGTACTCTCTAAAGTTGAATTAGTTAAATTTTACTGATTATAAGTCAATATTAACTTAATGGCGCTGTCAAATGTCGTGCACTGAAAATCAGTAACTATTCATTAATTGATGCAGTCAAAAATTTAACTTATTGAGTAGGTTAATAGTGATCGATTAAATTAGTGAATCTGCATTTTTAAAACAGTAAAACGACTTTATTCTTTTCGAACGCTCAAAACTGTTTACTTGTTATATAAGTAAATATGCGCCGCTAAATTAGTTAAATTTGACTTATTCCGCAGTTAAATCTTGAAACAGTTAAATATTTACTTATTCACAAGTACAGTTTAATTTTGTAGGGAAGTAAATTTTTTATTTATTCTTTAATTATATTTTACTGTTTCATAAGCGAAAAACCTTTCATAACAGAACTACTTATTAAATAAGTCAAAATGTACCTTTTTCAACTTTATAGAATAGAATTTGAAATTCTAAGCAATAAGATATATGCTGTTTTTAAATCGTTAATTCAATTAGTATATAACACTATTCAAACTAATAAGTTGTTCAAAGAATCATTTGCTGTCCTTAGATTTCACTAATGATTCATAAGCTTGATCTAAAAATTCGAACGTATAAACTGAAAAGTAAACCAAGTCCTGGAGGATTCTGAATTCAAATTGAAAACCCTTACCGCCGTAGGCCCTTCGATTCGAGGACAGGGTTCAGAGTTTCTCCGTCGGATGGCGCTTAAAACCCTTCGATCTGCAGCTCCATCTGTAGAAATTCGTCGGAACTAGGGGGGCATACCACGTGCTCGCCGCGTTTTCGGCGCACCCGCTTCCACGCAGTCAGGGGAAGTTCACGGCGAGAGAGACGGATATAAAACACAAAGAAGGGGAAGAGAGAGAGAAACAATCCTTGCACATGGAGTGCTTCTCTCGTCCCGGACATTCTCGTGGCGGGGGGAAAGGGCTGCTACGCGACTTGCCTCTGTGTATAAGCCGAAGCGAAAAGGAGTGGAGGGGATAGAGAGTGAGAGAGAGAGAGCAACTATGCTCGCGACGGCGCAGAATCCCATCGATCATTCCCCGGCGTTCACGCCGGCGTGTTGCTGTGTGTATAATACAGCTGGGCCTGCCTTCGAGCTCGATTCCGCTCTGCTCTCCGCTCTGCTCTCTCCCTCCACTCTCTCTCTCTCTCTCTCTCTCTCTCTCTCTCTCTCTCTCTCTCTCTCTCTCTCTCTCTCTCTCTCTCTCTCTCTCTCTCTCTCTCTCTC
>UELV01086652.1:0-53193 GCA_900490015.1 Megastigmus stigmatizans | reverse complement strand
CGCAGTATATTTCTCAACAAATTTATGACTCGTCGCCCGGATGATGTCAAGGTCATTCAACCTCTGCCCGTCGGCTAGGTGGATGAAAGGGAGAAGGAAAGAATGGGAGAAAAGTTGAGGGGGGATCTACTGCGACAAAGTGAGCGATCTGCGGTTTTCTTTTGTTCCGGAATTTTCAAGATTTTCGGATGGCAATACTCGAGGGCATTTATTTTATTACGATGACAAAAGAGTGTTACTCGTACGAAATTCCAGTTCTTCTTCTTTTCTATACTTTTGATTTAACTTTTGTAGCTAAATTGTTTTTGGTGTGATCTTAAAAGAACGTTTTCGAAAGTCTTACAATTCGAATGTTTATTGTGATTCCAAACCTTGCACATAAAAATTGCTTATAGGTGAAAAAACTCATAAGCTTAGAATTTGATGTA
Organism: Megastigmus stigmatizans; assembly: GCA_900490015.1. NCBI lineage: Eukaryota > Metazoa > Arthropoda > Insecta > Hymenoptera > Megastigmidae > Megastigmus > Megastigmus stigmatizans. The sequence continues at coordinate 52,765 of UELV01086652.1, read as the reverse complement.
GAAAAATTTACAAATTTTAGAATTATTTAATAGGCGTACATTACATAAGAAATTGAATCTTATAATGTACAAATACATTGATTTTTTTCTTATATTAATAAATAAAATAGTTTTCATGCAGTAATGGAACGTGAAACGTCAACATTAAAAAAATCAATAGTGATGCTGAATTACTATTTTTTAAAAGATGCTTTAAATATACGTACTATTCGCATAAAATTGATCTTTACATTTTCTAAGCTAAAATCTTAAAGCTAAAGTAGCGTAAGCGTAAATTATCTTTTATCTCATTCCATCACACTCATATATTGCTCACGTAATTAAATGGCTCGTAATTCATAACTGTCGAAAAGAATGACATGAAAATTTTCTGCATAATTACGGTATCCCTCCCAAGCAAACCACAGCTACAAATCTCTTTAAATGATTGAAAATTTCAAAAATGTCCGAAAATCAAAAGCGCTTTAGCTATAACCATAAAACTAGTTACTGTTCTTTTTGCGCTAGAAAAAAAAATCCCACTTTGGTACGGCCTTCGTACTGCACAAACGAAAGGAAAAGCAGAAAAAAAACGGAAGCCGAGATATTCCGTTCAAGAAAATTCAGTTGTCATAATCGAAGAGAGGGATTTCCCTTGGTGCCAAAGCTTGCGCGGCTCCTTTAGTAATAAGCACTGGACGTTTGTTTTTTCTCTCTCTCTTTCTCTCTCACTCTTCTGTGCTGGAATCTTTATGCCCCCGATAGCGTGAGCGGAATAAACCAAGCAATTTACTTGAGAAAACGAGAGGGGACGAATGAAACGACCTTTTCTTACTTTTTCTTCTCTCTCTCTCTCTCTCTCTCTCTCTCTCTCTCTCACTCGTGTGCGTTCTTCCTCCTGCACGAGCTTTAGCCGCAAAACCCTTAGGCGAGCTAAGATATTATGACTGACGGTTTGCCCTTGCTCTGTGTATGTTCAGTAGCACGTATCCTTATTATCTTGACAATCTTCATAGAGAAATTTTTGGTCAACTTGACTAAACTTTAACCAAATGAGCTATGACAATTTAACAAAATATAAAAAACTGCGAATCTGACTAAATTTGATGTGCCTCTACGTGTGTACATTGAATAAACAAAGAATATGTTTTTTAGCTTCAGTTAATTTAAAAAGTAATGTTTATATGTTTTTTAAAATTTTCAATTCTAGTTAAATTAATTTAAATACAATAATTATAATTATTATTTGGAAATCATTTAATATCTTGTAGTTTTCTCCCTATAACATCTGTAAGAACTCAAACAAAATTCCTGTACTATAGTATTCTTCTCACGGTCTATATCTTTAAAGCATTAGATTAAAAAGCAGTGTGGTCTAATGTGCTCAAACTGCACTCGTATTAAAATATTATCTAAAAGAAAACGACTATAAATTACTCGCTTCAAATACAAAAGAGAGAAGAGGAAGAGAGAATTTCTTCGGTCTGCACAACATCGCGCAGATCTTTTGCAACCCCTTTTGCTCTCGTTTTCATTCCGCGGCTTTCGCTTCCGAGCCGCTCACCTAACTATATGCAAGCCATTGTCTCTCGTGGAGTGGAGGCGCGCAGAGAGGCGTTGGTACCAGTGCAGCCCACTAGCGAAGTTCAAGTGGACCTGAAGAGAGAGTGAGAGAGGGAGAGGATGAGCCAACGTGCGCAAATTGATGTGAAATTCAAAGAGTCAAGCTAGACGAGAAAAAAGAGAGGAAGAGAGTAGTGTAGGCTGACTCGATAAATCACAATTCTCGAACCGTTTTCATGAGAGAATTTCGAGTCGTCACGAGCCTTTATTCGTAGCGAAGAGTTGGAGGAGGATCGTTTTATTTCCCTTTTTCGAGGGGATATAAGAGGAGAAGAAGAGTAAAAGGCGGACGTGTGGGTCGCGCGCGAGAGGCCGCCGAGACTCTCTAGTTTGGCTAAGGCGTGCTAATTCGCGCTCGAACAAAAGCAGCCCCAATGCCTTTCATTTGCTAATGGGGTATTAATCTCTTTCTTTCCATCCTCACTTTCTTTTATCAGCTCTCTCTTTCTCTTCCCCTTTCTCTCTCTCTCTCTCTCTCTGTTATTCTCTCTATGTTATTCTCTCTCTTAATTTTTGAATGCTGACCTGCGGGAAGCAAGGTACATAACTCAGCTAGCTCGGTGACTTATCAGTATTTTCGAGTTGAGTATTATCAATAGAAATGAATGCAGATCTCAGAATCTTTTTTCAATTTATTTATTATAGGGACTTTTAGGGCGAGAAAAAAGGTTAAAGAGTCTAAGTCTATTTATTTAAATATGATGGAACGTACCTTGTTCATCTTCTTTCTGCACAATCTTTGAATGGCAATATACCTAAAGCAATTTCAATTTCGTATAAAATATTAGAATGGAGAAAGATTGACCACTACGAGCCAGTGGAGACGGTGTATAATTTTATTGTAAAACAGTCGACCTTCTATACTGGCTCATAGGGGTCCAATCCTTCTCCATTTCATTAAAACTTTGGTTATAGACGAGCAATAAATACAATCAACAGAATACAACTATTATGGTATGAAAGATAACACGACAAATTATTATTTCTTAAAATATAAAAAGAAAGATGATCTCTCCGAAACGATTCAGTATGGAAATAATTAATTTTCTTAACGTTAGAAGAGTATGAAGCAAGGAAAAATGTTATTTACATAAAAAAATAACTGTGTGAACATTAATGTGTTTCCATAAAACGCGTATAAAAAAGTTTTAATAATGTAAAATAGTTTTTGTTATCTGCGTGTAAACGTTACAGGTGCGCTTATAAAGCCATAAACATCTGATGTAATGGAAAAAAGTAACGAAGTAAAATACAAATAACTTTCCATAAAAATGAGGAGGAATGCTTATAAAGGGGAATCAAAAGGGAAGAAAGTAAAAAAACGTAATGTATTATTTCGTCATTCATGCCTGATATTTTTTATTCTTTAAAATTCAACGATGTATCTTTACAATTTTTTTCATACACAATCGCTTGTTGTACATATGCGTAGGTAGCAAATATCGTACGTGTATTTATCAGGTGGACGCTGTAATATATATATATATGTATATGTTAATACGCGCGCACACAACACATCCTTTTTCGTCGTCGGTGCGCATGCGCCTTCATAAGCGTATTAATCTAAACTTACAGGACATTACCCCGCATAAACAATAAATTTTTTGACATGCTACACGGCTTTGTTTTCGCAAAGTCGTGTCTTATCCACCTCCTCTTACCTCATAATATAACGGCAATGCCTAAAGCGTGATAGGTGCATATATGTGTGTAAGATGTGTATGTATAAACGTCACATCAGCAACTGGGAAGATCTCGGGCTCATGAGGACGAAAAATCCACGCGTAAGTTTACGTGTTAATATCTATAAATTACTCAACTCTCTATCAATAATACAGTTCTTAACTATATAACCACCCGGATAAAATTCATCTCGTTTCAACAATTCAATTCTCTCCCACCCATTTTTAATAGTAAAAATAACGTTCATTAGTATTTACAAGGAAAAATACGTCCAAGGCAATTGAATCTATGCAATAATTCAGGAGCTTATCGTTTATGTATTTTATATATATACATAAAGCAGCCCGAGCTCTTCCTGATCAATCTTTTCGAATTTGCTCTGATTACATAATTTACATTATCTTCTTCCCCTTTGAATGTCTAGCTCGTTACAAATAATGTATATGTGTGTGTGTGTGTGTGTGTGTGTGTGTGTGTGCACGGGTGAGCTGCATGAGTATATGTATATACAGTTCTTGATCGGGTTATGTGTATATATTTACGAGTATGCAACATGCATCTAGGCAATAAAGTTCATTATTCTGACCGAAACTTAATCAAGGTAAAAGCTGCTGCTGTGGCTGCCTCTGTGTCGCTGTAGGAAATACCATATATCATTACTTATTGACATTCCTCGCGTCTTAAACTAGCGATATCTATCACGCGACGAATGTGTGAGTGTATGGGTATGTATTTTTTAATCATTGATACTAATTCCCTTTAATGTATGTGCTTTGATACGACGCCGCTGCGAAAACTGTTTTACAATTCAATTTAGCTTAATATTTCCTTACGTCTTCTCTTTTTCTTTCTTCCCCTTCCCCTCATTTCTTTATTTTGTTTCGCTTCGACCGATTGTGGTCTAACAAAGAGATACAACGCGTAAAAAACTACCAGCTATGATTTTTTTTTATATTTTATCCTTTAATGTTTTGGCTTTATTTGCCCGTTTTAAATTTTCCTTTAACTTATTCTTCCTCTCGCCAATCGCGGAAGACATACACCGCTTTACAATATCGACTCGATTCGACACTCCCGTATTCCCGAATATGTGTATTATCACTGCATATTGTTCAACGATTCGGAGTTTGCAGTTTTTAATGCTCTCTTCGATTCTCCCTTTGCCATGTTTATTATTTTGTTCTTTTAGAATTTTCACGTACTTATCAATGTTTCGCTTATTTCATGTTGGTTGACTTTTTATACTTTGCTTCTAGTAAAAGTTACATTTTGCCATGCCAATTTTAAAAGAAAACTTTTGCCAACGTGTGCAAGCATATGAATAAAAAAACGAATGCAAGCACGTTGAGCTCGTAAATAAAACGGTTTCTTTTTTGCGATACACATCATTCTCAATATCATTTTTTACTATTATTCCTGGAATGAAATAAATTTTAGCTACTATGCAGTTTGAGGCGATCATTGGATTAGCATCGGATGAAAGTCGATGAACTTTACACAGCAGTAATAATGTAATGTTTCATCAGTGAAGTATATGTATATTTATATGTATATTTATATATATATATATATATTCCTTCATTTGATGGTTTGGAATTGTTTACTTACAAAAAGAAAATAAAAAAGACAAAAGAGTCTCTTTCGACTACTTATTTGATACTTACGTATGGGATTTTTTATTTCGTTCCTTAAGTCGTGTATCATCTCACTGGTCATTTTCACACGAATGGTTTTTTCTCCTATTTTGTTCGTTTTTCATCTTTCTTTTGCATATATTTACTTTGCGGTTTTCTTTTCTTTTGCTGAGTATCGTCCTCCAACCACTTCTAGGGCTCAAGTAGCGGGTGGACGTCTCTTATTTTATTTTTTCTTTTTCGAGGTCGAATAAAGTTCAGATATGACGTGCGTGTATGGGTGCGACGCGCGCACTTGAAACAAAAGTGAAAGGAGTTCTGTGTAGTTGACGGTGAGCGTAAAATGCATGTGAAAAACGAATAATACACGGCACTTATTAAACATTTAAATAGGCGTATGTAAAGTCTGTTCTAGACTCTCTAACCCATCGTGTGAGTTCCCTATTCTTCTTTCCTTGAGAAGTTTCCTTTCGTTCTCAAAAATTCATCTGATTTAACACAGTCCTTAATTCATGAGTTGATCTTCACAATATGTACGTTTCTCGAAATTACGAGCACATCCGCTGCGCTTGTTGATTTAGCTCCTTCTCTACTTTTTCGGGCACACGTTACTTCAATAACCTTGAAACAAGAATTTTCGATTGTTATCATAACATTGTTAAAAGGAATTTCTTTTGTAGAGCTTAAATTTATGATAGAGCTTTTATCATTGTCAAGCGGGAATCCCTTAGTATAAGAGATGTTATAGTAAATCGGAACGTCGATGCGTAAGTTCATGGTTCAGCTATGTAACATATGCTATTTTGCAGAGGTTTGTAATATCGATTTTCTATATAAGTTCAGAAAGTGTAGAAAACATTAAAAACGCCATAACTTATAGAAACTTGCTGTGTATCTATAAAAAGCCGCATATAAACATGGAGAGTAATAATACATAGATCAATGCACTTACTCTACTCAAAGCTTTTTATATATAGAAAAATCATAAATATGTTTTCGTAGAACAAAGATTCATTTAATAAAAAAAAAAAAAATGATTTGGACAGACTTGAAAACTTTAAATATGAAACTTATAACAGACTTTTTATACATATGAAGTTAATCTGAAAAAGTTAATGTCTTATAGTGCAATATGGCGAGCTTAAATGTATAATAATTTATTAATTTTTAGGGTAAGTATATGTTTCGATTTTTGCACCCGTTAAGCTGATGACAAATACCAGTTTCTGTCATATTTTTATTAATTAATGAAAAAAAAACAGAGAACCCTATATTATATATAATATTGTTCTTTAGTTCACTTTTATAATATTTACAAAAAGTTGGATAGGTTAAGTTTTTATAATTGTATAAGAAAATATATCAAAGGTACATTAATCGAAACATTTACCCTATAAAATATGTACGAGAAAAAACTGGGTCACGGAGTTGAATGAAGAAATCACAAATTCATAAAAGATATGATATCTTCAATCCGATAATTTTGATTTTCAAAACGATGTATTTACTCTGTACAAATTGATTATAAATCTGATTCATGCAACGAATTATAGAAATATACAAGATTATCTGTGGACCGAGTAAATGGAATACCCTAGAAACAACAAAAAAGCCTTAATGAATATCCAGTGCAACGAAGATATGAGCAAAAACAAGGAAGTACAGTATAATTTACAATAGTACATGCACACACAGAAACAATGAGTACAGAAATAAATTGCGTTTGAATGGAAAGGTAGAAAAAAATTGATTAATTATCAACGCGTCGATATCTGATCATCTGTATGTCGATATAAACACAGCAACGTTCCTACGACTAATAAAAGTGACGCTCGTAGGCGTGGTAACTTGCAACACTAGTTGACAGCCTGAACAACGGAATAGGGGGCAAAGGATAAGGATACGTTCATGATCGCCACGCAGCTCATGCAATGCACCAACTTATCCGGCAGATGACATAACTTTTGTGCCAGATAGTATGCGAAAAGACATTTGGAACTTAAAAAATGCAGTTATTTTTTAATATAGTTTTACCAAAACAAAATGGTGAATACACCTTTTATTTATTCAATTTAAAGAATTAAATTCAAACGCAAAAATAAATTGTGTAATTTTGAATCCAGGATACTAGAAGTTATTTTAAAATCTGTCCAACCTTGAATTAGTTGTATCGAATTTTTCTTACTATCTGGTTAGCGTGTTACAGAGCTATGAAAGTGACACGGACATCTTGGTGACTGTGCCTTGTGCAGATTCAATTAGACGTGACGCGAGCGAGGACGAGGACATCCTTTTATCATCAATACGCTTGGCGACTGGTTAAATCGGGTTTTGTGAGCCTCGAGACGTCTCTGACACATGTATACGGGTTATGATACGCGTGCGAGCGTTGGTGTGCCCAGAGTGGGCGTATCGCGTCCACGTCTTAGATTGCTAATTCATGAATTCAAGTCCGAGATTCCATTTACGAGACTCGTTTCATCCTTTCATATTCGTAAATTCGGATTTCTTTTTAGTTTCGAGTATTGGAAGATATTAGATATTATGACATGACAGTATAATATGGATTGTTACGAAAATTAGTTTTAATTTGATTAATTATATCCAGTGATTGAAAATAGAAATTGTATAGATATGATAAAATTTTGATCCACACTTAAGGAACAGAGATATCCAGTAATGAAGTAACTTATATTTATTTGGGAAATTATATTGACCTTCTGAAATCTAAAATTTATTTTTAATGCTACAAATTATTCATATTTCACAGAGCGAGCAGCCAGTCAATCAAAATAATCCGTATGCATAAAATATAGGCAGACAAATTAAACTGGCATTATTATTCAAAGTACAAGAAGTGTCTTATCGGATTTGTGTTTCATCTATTTCAATCTTTGTGGAACGAATTGCCAATTCCAATCATTATTTTCTAATTATCTCATCATTTAACTCAATCAATATCGGCTGCACATTAAATCTATCTGTCCAAACAAGGTCGCGCCAATAACTTTTCCTCCCGCAGCAAGAGATGCTGTATATTCGCGTTCTGTCCTTATCTTTGATCGTCGGCAATATTAAATTACTAGACCGTGCCGATCACTAATCTCCAGCGGCTTTTTCGCAAATACAAAGAGTAAATTCACCTAGAACCAAAGACATCAACTACGACCTTCAACGTGCCACTGGTCACACCCTAATATTCTCCCTGAGCACGTAGTACTACACCCCCTATCCCCTTTACTCTTCCTTGATTGATTAAAACGCAAGTTGTACATTGCGTCTTTACTCAATACTCCGCGCGCTATCTCCCGCACATAACCGCGTCCGTTCGTCCGTCCAAACCCTTTCACTTATTATGCATATAAATCTGTGCGCATTCTCACAGATCTGCATACGCATACGCACAGATGGTTGTTATATATTCATGTGCAGCGAGAGGTAGGGGCAGTTTAGGATACAAATCGGGACTGGGCTGCTAATTAAGGTCGATAGGCTACTTGTTCATTCGGCTCACTCGTTGGATGAATTTTAAGTTGCCGGCTTGCGTAATCGTGCGATGGATTTAGCTGCAGCTTTGCAGGAGAGGGCAGGAGAAGAGGTGCGTAATGAGGTCATCAATCTGCGTTTATGCACGAAACGATATCTGCCATGACCATGGCTAGCAACGTATATAGCTTTGAAATGCCATTGCAATGAGCTCTCGTTTCGGTTCGTTCGTAAACTAAGCGATGCGTTTGCGGGGAACTGGAAAGAGGACTCGGAAGCTCGATGGATCATTAAAATTTGCCTGATTATCCAGTTCACCTTTTTTGCAAAGACTTATCATTTTTTACTATAAGATGTAACCAAGTCAATTATTACTAGGTATCTACATTGGAAATGAAGCATAGGCCAAAATTCAGTTAAAAGGTAAAAACAAATTATGCAGTCATGCAAATCGGCTTACAAAATGAAAATCACAAGCAAAGTTAAAATGTGGGGGAGTGAATAACGCAGTAGAGAGCTTACATACAAGATGGCAGACGAGGTCAACGCACAGGTCTGGGTGCGACACCCAGTATCCTCTTGAAGGCCTGTCGGAACTCGGGTGAGAATATGGTGTAGATCATAGGGTTGAGCGTGCTGTTGAAGTATCCCAGCCAGAGGAAGACACTGGCAACGAGGTCTGGTGGTTCGCAGGGGGCGCATACAGCCTGGAGTAGGGCAACGAGAAAGAAGGGTAGCCAGCAGGCGACGAAGGCACCGGTGATAATGGCCAAGGTCTTGGCGGCCTTACGCTCACGTTTAGCCTCGATGGTCTCACGGGTCTTGCGGGTCGAAGAGGCAGTCGTCGTAAGTGTTGTCGTCGTGGCCGTTGACGTCGCTACTGCTGCTGTCGTCAAAGTCGTTGTCGACGTCGCCGCACCCACCGATGTGGCTGGTTGTTGCTGCTGCTGCTGCTGTTGCGGTTGCTGGGTCTGCTGCTGTTGCTGTTGACTGGGGTTGGCACCGTTGTAAGAGGAGGACTTTTCCGGAGAGACCGATGAGTGGTCGGGTGTCGAACGGGTTATAGTGAAGGCGGTCGACTCCTCTCTCGGACTATTCGGGATGTTGTTTGGGAATAATTAAAATGTACATGGCAGTTAACGTGGAGGTTATGTTGAGTTGATTGATGGTAAATGAAGTGATGATTAATTGGCGAGTAGAAGATTAATGTACGATTATCGAGGATCATTGTTCTTATTTACTTTGTGAGAATTGGATTACGATGCTTTTATTTCTTGTACCATCAATGGTTTACATGATAGAATTTTTAAAGTAAAACTATTTTATACTTGATATAACAAAACTCTACAGAATCACGAATGAATTTTACCGTTTAAAAATAATTACAACATTAATGACCGTAGATAAAACAGTTAAGTCAAAAGTTAGTGTTACCAAATGAATACATGAACTTTGCTTAACAAGAAACGAAATCCTAATAGAGCGCGGTCGAGACAAAATATTCAGGAGTCGTCCGAGGCGTGCAGCAACTTTACTACTTGCGATGACTCCGTCAGGTTCTCCTCTCGAGACCCACTACTACTGCTACTACTACCGCTAGCTCTCACTAATTCCACTTCGCGTCTGACGTCGTATGGGCGTTACTACTGCCGCGCATCTCACTGCAAAGTAAATGCAGCTCAGGCGTGTTCGAAGTTCGCGCTTGTTGAACATGATACCTCGGTTGTAAGTGAAAGGGAGTCGAGAAAGCAGGTGGGCACACTTGTGTAAAATGTAAAATACTAGTTGTAACCTTTTCCTGACGAGCCTCAAGATCCCACGTCGCTCTCGGGGCGGCTGTATAGTTGTGCCTGGCCGCTTACGGATCCGTCTCCTCGCCGCTTGGAATATCCTCCAGTAGAGAAAGAGGATGACCAGTAATGGGAGGTAAAACGTAGCGCACGTCGCAAATATCTAAATTGGGGGCAGTAATCGATCTTTTATTTGTAAATCTCTAATAAATGTTGAGTACGTTATGAAAATAATTTTATAGCGAATACGACCCTTAAAAAATATTTTAACTTCTAAAATATATTTAAATAATTCAGTCTATGGAATTGAAACTGCGAATTCTCAGTGACTTTGTAATTCCATTTGTCGAAATATAAAAGTGCATTCGATTTGAATAGAAATTATTGATTCATCAATTTGGGCGATGCAATGTTTATTAACTAGTTTTAATCAAAATATATTTTATTAATAAATGAATAAACTGGAAATGCCTGAATTTATTGGGGTTTTAATTAAAAAAGCCTCACTTAAAATTATTGACAAACTGTTTTATGCAGATTAATTTAAAATTCGTTCAAATTCTGGGTATATTCGCTTTCATAATCTGTTTCCTTTTTAGCTACAATTAATGGTTATCAATACTTCGTTATTAATGCTGTATTATAATTCATTAAAATTGTACCTTGTTAGTGATTCATTCAAACTCGTTCCTTTGAAATCGATCCTCTTTCAAGGTGATACTATTTATTGTTTCCATCATTTAATCAGGTTATAAAAAAAGTTCTTCCTATATTGTATTTCTAACAGAATCGCAAACAAGGTAAATAAAAAACACGATCGTTATTATAGAAAATCAGTAACCATTTCTAAATTTACCAAATTACCAAACGTTCGAGCTTTGTCCAACTCACATGACTATAAAAGATATGTCGAATTTTATCAAAAAAGGTCATGATTACTTAGTCCTCCTAAAATGACTTTATCCTTATCTAACGTCAAGAATCGTTGAGGCAGCTTCTGCGAGTCCTGCTAAGAAGATGGCAAGTTCTTTGTAGAAGCTCATCTAAACTGTAGATGTAATACGTTTTGCTACAACAATGGAGTTCATCGAGACAGTGGAAGATAGAGAAACAGAGCGTACATGCGACTGAAAACTTTATCCTCACGCGTTAGTCCATGCCAAACTTTATCCCCACGCGTAATGTTAAGTAAAAATCCGATTCGAGCTGCTTTCGCTTTCAATCTTTCCCGTTATCCAAAAGCTTGTTTCTTCAAGCTCCTATTAACAGTATCTTCAAAGCTAAACTCATTTCATGTTGCACTACGATCTCTTTCAACCCTCGCTTGCCATTCAATCTGCCTCGCCTTTCATTCCTTAGGAGACACACGCATGTGGAATCACACTAAAGCGATTGTACACGCACACGATCGTATACGCACGTAAACTCGGAGCTGCGAGTATTGTATACACCGGTTGTGCAGGAGTATACAAAAACAACTTTAGCGATGATAACAAATGTATTAAAAGGTTTTACGACAGTCTCTTTTTACCCTTAGAAAAGATGCTTCCAAAACGAAGCAAAATACATACTATCGAGTCTTCTTACTCTTTATTGCAAACTTTAATCTATGAATTACATCTGAAGTTCAAATATTGAGCTACATAAAATACCAAATTATATTTTTTGCTCAAAAATATTCAATAAAAGTATCTATTGTATGTAATTGAAAGGAAAAAGAAACACGAATTTCAAATCGAAAATAATCGAATTGTCAATATTGTCTTCTTCGAGCACACGTGTCCATCACTTACAAAATCATATTTATCAGAGTTTATTCAGTACCTCATTGCAACTGTCATGTTCAACTCAAGACCATAAAAAAGAAGATAGAAAACAGAGGCTGAAATCGAAGTTGCACCGAGCGTAGGAAAACAAATCTTCCTTTTTCCTCGTGTCTTTCCGACGTAGTCTTGCATAGAGGAGACTAAGCAGAAAGGTCGTAGAGAGAGAGACAGAGAGAGAGAGAGAGAGAGAGAGGGGGGGGGGAGTGGTGCGAGGATTGACGATAATTCGATCAGTATCAGAGTAGCACTCGATACGTCGGTTTATCGACGCAGCTCTCGCTCGCTCTCCATGAGTCTAATCCATTAAAAGGGAGCCAGCTTTTTATCCGGCAGCTGCCTACACGCTCAGAGGGATTCGCACATCGGGCGCTAACCAATCAGCAGGTTTGTCTGGGAAATAACCTTATTTGCCAGGCGGAGAAAAAACTTTGCAGCGAACGCAAGGAGAAAGCCCAGAGCTTTCTCGTCACTCGATGCGCCACGCAGCGTAAATAGTATACAGCCTCAGTCTCTAATATTCAGAATAATTTATTCTATATACGTTCAGATTTAGTCGCGATTTTTAAGCCGATTTCCAGGAGTTCTTTGCTCTCTTATTACCTCTCTAGGTCGGAAACAATCATAGAGGGAGAGAAAGAAAGAAAGATATAATTGATTAGTAAGATTGTTTTTCGAATTATGAAACGCAGACGCGTAAACTTAATTTACGAGGTTTTTCTCTTGTCGAGTTTTTAATTAACACGTGGAAAGAAAGAAGCTAAAGTTTACTTTGTTATGTAAGAAATGTGATAAATTGTAAATAAACACTGCTGAGGTGGAATAAAGTTTCTTGATTAATATTATGCGTTTGTAGAGTTGCGGAACTACGTGATTTCTTTTTATCTGCTTTCAAGTACGCATTGATACTTTCTGTTTTATCGATGTACCCTTAGGTGCACAAACTTTTCTCTTTGTTATGCAAATTAACGGGGACAACTGACGAAATTTTTGAGAACAAAGATAATCTTTTTATTTTATTAAAATTCGAAAATGATCAGTGAACTTTAATATTGCAAGTTTATACTAACTGAACATTGAAAAGTAACAATTTTACTACTTACAACTACAAATAACTATAAACTTCACGATACAAGTAATAATTCCAGCATTCAATGCAAGTTTTCACTTTTGCAACGATTGAAACTCTTTAAAGTGTTAGAACGCGTACAACTCTTCGAACCGATCGAAAGATAGAAAAAATCGGCCCATAAAAATCCATAAAGTTCCGCAAAAGCGATAAAAAGCTCCGGATTGTTCCATAAAACATAAATAAAAAAAAAAGAAGTACGTGCAAACTGTTCTCTCTCCCTCTCTCTCTTTCTCTCTTTCTCTCTCTCTCTCTCTCCGTCGTATCCAATAAGACAAAAGCAGAACGAGAGGCGCCAATCGAATTTTCCGAGGGCGGAAGGGGTGGAGAAGAAGGGGTAGAGTGGGTCGCAATGGACCAACTTTTTCGTTTTACAGTATACGGCGAGCGCAATGCGCGAGTAACGTACATCCATCCATCTCACGCCAGCTCCACTTGAACCGCGAAGCGAAACGAGAAAAAAAGCGAGATCGATAAAACGAAGCCTGTTCTTTCGTCTATATATACAAGAGAGAGGGACGGAAAGAGAGAGGCCTTTTCTTTCGAGTGGGATTTTCAGTCAATAAAATGATTTTCCATTCTGCAAGAAGCGGGATCAGATGAAGTAGAAAAAGTAGAAGAAGAACAAGAAGAATTTCCGGGACACACTTCCACTCATTGATGGATAAAAGTGGCCAGGAAAGAAAGTGGAAGCCGGAGTAAATATATTTACCTTCTGCTCAAACGAAGCGAGTGAGAGGAGAAAGAACGTAAGAAAGCGAGACGCTCTCTCTCTCTTTCTCTCTCTGTTCTTTATCGTCCTTTATGTATATACACCGAGGGCGAGGAAAGCCTACCTATAGTAAGAGATCTACGCGATCTGCCCTTTCCCCTCGCATTCCCTATTGTCTCTGCTCAACGATGAAAAAGAGATCGACACCTGCCTTTATCCCCTGGCCCTCCGCCGTTTTTATGCCTGCAAACGCTGTGACGTCGGCAAATAAATTTCGTCCCCCACTGTCTTTTTACGGTAGCACAAGGGTGTTGCTTACCTGATACGCGGGATCCTGCGACACCAGGCACTTCCCTTCGGCGATGCGATCCAAGTATCCGGGATCCTTCCAGCCGAGCTGCGGTGCCAGCGAAATCCCGAGCGCTACGACCCACACCGCCGCCACCAGGAAACCTATCCTACGCGGATTTCGCGCCTGCAATCAAAAGTTGTCCGCTGGCTTATTCTGGCTGCCGAGCAATTGCGCACTACGTCTTGTTGCCAAGTTAGTAATGCTGTGCGAGGAGACGTGCGTTATAGGAAGTGATGCGGGCTTTAGTCTGATTGTGTTCCTGGCATTTGATGCATTTGTCTAGTCAGTCAATTTCTACAAAGCTTCATGCACATTCAGAATGAAAAAAATAAAATTGCGTAATCAAGTTGCGAAGTATAGTGATAAAAAACAAAAATCGCGGAATAAGTATCTGGGCAATAAGTAAAAGGTGTATAAAGATGCCTGACGAGAAACAAAGAATGCGTTTTAAGCAAGTAGCATCTCGAGGAAATGTATTCATGCCGCGAGACTGGTATAATATTGCAATCTACATGCAGTGCAAACTACAAAAACAAATGCTTATCAGACAAATTTGATTATGCTGTTTGCCTTCTTTTTTAGATGCCAGTAAAGTAAAATTGAAACTGCTAAAAGAAACATTGATCTGTGAGTAAACGTATATCTCCAGATACTAAATAATAATATGCTGAGGCAGGTATAGCGCGTAAGCAATGTTGCACCATAAAATGTAGAAAAAAAAGTATCGAACAATTTATTTTTACCATCCTCAAGATAAAGATAAACACCTCCCCTAGGTAATATAGATAATTCTGTAGCATGCTTTGAGAGAAAAAATTGCCTTTGTGCATTACATATTTACTAACATCACACGCGAAGCTTGATAGTAACAAGCTCACTTTATGATGCGTAAAATTTATCGTGTTACTTTGCGTTAAGTCGTTACAAATTTAATGTTTGGTGAAAAGGGTTGATCCAGCCGAATAATATTTGAACTAACGCAATGTCGTTTTAATTAATAAATCCTTCCTGTATAATTTAAAATATTATGTAACTGATTGTATACATAAGCGTTCCTTGATTTTTGTAGTATTTATAGCCTCACAGGTTTTTTTACTATCCAATTTGAGAACGAATAATTCGAAAAAATTTTACTTAATATTGCAATTCACGTTAACTAATAATTTTTACAAAAATTAATTTTATTAGAATTCAAATAATATTTTCTTAAATTAAATAATTTCTTCAGTGCCCAAATCTTTGATCCAGAGATATATAATTATAATTTGAACTCACGTCGATACAGTCCCTTTAAAACGAATATTTGAAACGATTAAAAAACTCAAATAAATGAAGCCCCGAGCACGCAAACGAAATCCGTAAATAATATAGTAAACATACATTATAATTTTTTGTTCGTGTGTGTATACTGAGGACAACACAAAGCAAACACCCACACACACACACACACACACATATATATATATATATACACACAAGTGGGAGGTGTTATCAATATACTCAAATGTGACGCGTCTTTGTCAGCTATACATCGCTCCCCCTCATCTTTCGTCACCGCCGAGATATCGAGGACCACTCAATTCGCAGCCTCGTCTCTTTTTCTTCCCCTTACTGTCCCTCTATCTATCGCTTCTTTATCCCACCACTCGACCAGTCTCCTTACTCCAGAATGAAACTTTTTCTTTTTACTAACTGAGTGTGCGTAAATGTATATGTATATGTAGCACTTGAGGAAGAATGCATGAACGCATTGTCTTTTATCGCGCTGAGATTTCACACATGTTTCGGGGATTCCTGTGGGTGTTTATTTTTTGGAGTTGGGTAAACTTCAGTCTCATGTGCAGGTTTCTAATATAACGCCATTAACGTTCTGGCCTTCAATCAAGGAAAAAATATATCTTATGAATTACTTGAGTCGGTGGAATTTAAGGAGATTGTACACGAGATAAAATTTTGGTCAAAATTTTCGTAGAATTCTATTTTATTAATAGTGTCTTATATTTTTGTCATTGCAAGAAGTGTCAAAAACTCCAAAAGTCACATATTTTAGCACAAAACAAATCTTTTTTTTTTTAGTAAGGATGTATAATGTATAATGTATGTTATCAAGTTAACCGATTTCCTCCGTGAATTTTTCACGGATCGAGCCGAAACTTTGGGAATTAACTTATTATATTATAGAATAGAATCGTTCTTATTTTGGGCTATATCCATTGAAAGACTTCGGAATGGTACACCGTTTAAAAATCTCGAAAAATCGTTTTTTAGCTATAACTTGAATAATAATTCATTGTTATAAAGTATAAAAAGACGAAGTTCAAGAACTAATAAATACATCTTCATTGTGCAGTAAACTTTTCTCTAAAACCAATTCCTTCCAAGATAACAGTGGAAAAACGGCCAAAAATGCTTAAATTGGCTAACAAGAGCGCTTTTTGGGTATTATTTTTGGGGTTAGTTAACGCGCTTAAATGCTATCGGAGCAAGTGCTTCACACTAAGACCGAGTTACACGTTTGTTTGGAAATGAGAGTTTAAGCTTTCACTTAAAATATTGTTTTTTTGTTTGTAATAAAAATTTTATATTTTTATAACAAACAAAATATTTCATGATATACGTCGGCAATGGTTTTAATCAATTACATAAGCGGCTCGAAAAATAAAAATAAAAACAAATAACTGTTAAAATACAACCCAAGAATAAATTGAATCGAGAAATTCAACGTGTATATATATATATATATATAACGATAGATCTCAAGCAAATAAAGCAGGAAATATTGAAATTTTCCGAATGTCCTTAGCAGATTTTTCAACTGCTCCATCGTCTTTCTCTTTTATACCTTTTCGTGATACTTGATAATCTTTAATACCAACCCTACAAGATAAAAACTCGTACAAAAATTATAATTCATGTCCATGATTCTAGCAAAAGGTATAAATGTAAGTCGAGACTTAAAATAATTTAGAAATTTACTAGTAGATTCGTAATGAAAGTATTTTTTAAAGTGTATTTCTTTGTGAGCTGTTCTTTTTATTTCCTTAAGAATTCTTCGTATTTGTCGCACAACTTTAGATTATACTCTCTGTGTTATAAGAGGGGTTTCAGTCAGTGAAATTAACGTCTTTAGTAAACAAATATAAATTTTAAAAGATTCAGTTCAATTTTTTTATTTTATTTTAATTATTTTAATGTCTGTACAAGAAGTACGTTTTTAAGTCACAAATTTTCTTTTCACTCATTCGCAACAAATTCTTTAATACTTATGTTTTTCTTTAGGTTTTTATTTGAAGTATAAGAAATTTATACAACCATTTATTATATCTAAATCATTCATTTTGCAATACTTTTTAATTATCAATTTTAATAATGTTACTAGTACTATATGCATTATATGTACATGTGTTAAAGATACATAAAAGGTATTGGCGTAGATATTTATATTTGTATTTTGAAAAAAAAGTTACATTAACAAAGCGCGTTGAAGCCAGATCCAACTCACTTATTTTTTCTTACTCTCAAGGCAAATTAAATTATCAAATTTTAAAACTGCCCTATTTTAAAATAAGTTCGTAAAAGTCAGAATTAGCGATTTAAAGATTACAAAGGCAATGCGAGAGTCGGGGATGGTTTTAAGTTAAATCTATTGCGGTGCGCGCTCGAAAAAGCAATTCAATCTTCGGAGCAATTCCTGATATTACTTTTGCTCAACTCTCAGCCCGCGCGCTTCCTCCATTCTTTTTTGCAATAATTTCGCGCGTTTCCATGATCTATCGATTAAACCGTCGCACAGCAATTAAAAAGCGCATTCTGCGCGGCTGTCATATGCGCTATTCGACGAATGTAATTCCAATCGGTTCCTTTATTGAGCGCCACGGTGGTGTAATGACATCTGTACTTTACAGTCCTCGCTGCTGTGTCTGTGTACTCTCTTTTTTTTTTGGCTATCGGATATTGTGAGCCACGGCTATTACTCTCCGGGTGGAAAGGAGAAACAGCTGGAATTCCGTGAATTCGCCAGCGACTTCTCAGATATTCGCTATTAACTTGAGAAGAGAGAGGATTGCGTGGATGGATCGTCGCATAAAGTTTGACTTTGAAAGTTTAAAGATTCGGCTGGGCAAAAAGCTATTGATGAGATTTCTACTAATTTCGAAATTCTTCACCCGCGTCTTCGATTGGCATCTGACATCAATTTGAAAGCCAGATAGTCATAAGTTTTGTAATATTCAAAACTTTTTTTTATTCTAATAAAGTGAAATGGCAAACTAATTTGTTAATTATATTGAATCAGAGTAGCAAGTTTTACTTGCCATTTTTAAAACCGTGCTTATTTCAGGTGTAAATCTGTAGGAATCCCAAATATTTTTAATATAACGTACAATAGTCGTAACATTTGTTGCCTTTAATTTAACAATACTGTTATAGTAAGGATTAATATTATAATATTGCAATATGTTATCAAAGCAATTGCACTCAGAAAGTCAAATATTAAAAGGGCTTTATTTTATTAATATGGTGGAGATCTGCCATTAAATTTCTCATATACAAATATATTTGTAACAACCTGGATTTCATTGCATATAATACTTATTTGAGAAAGTGCAAAATATAAAAAATTGCAAATCTGATATTGGAAAATATTAAATACGGACTTGTGGCCTTACTAGAAAATTTTATTTATTAGATTTTCAGTTATATCCTTAAAGTAGCAGGGGTTTAGTACCTTGACAAATTGGCTTAAACGAGTAATTTTTTTAATCAATTATATATATATATATATTGTGTTAGCTAATCGACTTACTTCTTTGTTATAGTCAGCAAATTTTCTTTAAATCAGAATTTGAATAGTTAAATTTAAATCGATTTTATTTTATTTTACATTACTTATAAGCGCCTCGTTACGCACATACAATAAAAGCGTTTGCTAAACATCTTTTTTAATTAAAATTCAGGGGATGTGTTACGGTCGGAAAGATTCCTACCTAACCGGTTCTTACATTTAACGAAATATATAAAGATAGAGACTAATTTTTGGGAAAAACTCTCTGACACCATCTCGGTATTGATGTAAACATTACATGGTTCGAGCTTCATGAAATTCCATTCAGAATTCGCAGAGATTTTTGTCTTGATCTTTCCAACCATAGCACATTCCCTTAATTAGTTTCATTGTATAAACATAATTACAGTATTATACATTTCATTGTTAAATTAAATATTGGTAGCAGTTTTATTACTACTGAAAAACATAGAGGTATAAAAATGTCTAAATAAATTGAATTTAATATATTTTTTCAAAGCCATTCCATTTAACCCTCTCATGCTATAAAATTATTAAATATCCAACAAAATACCGAAACAAATCATCCGCGCTATTCCTGTACATCGATTATTAAAGTCCATAGTTTTAATCCAAGAAAGGAGCGACGTACAGTGCAATCAACTTTTTAATTAAAAAAAGTAAACCGAAAAGCAACAAACAAGTCAAGGGTCTCTTTCCATTCGAAAAAGAACGCGGCGCATACATATAAAAGGGGGTCTGAAACTAGCACGCATCGACATCCCATACTTCACGAAAGTCCTCAATACCGATTCGAAACAAATAAATTCGTGCGCGTTTCCTTTTCATCCCAACGCGAGCTCGAGAATGCGTGCGATTCTGCTAGAGTCCGTTTCCTTTTCTATACAGTAACATAACAAAAGCAGCGACAGTATTCTTTCGTTCTGGTCCATCGGAACTCGGCCGGTTCGCACGTCGAAAAAACTTTGGTTTTCGAGTTCTTATTTTCCGCAAAGGCATAAAAACTGGATTAGTCTCCTGAGAAATGGATGTATTATACAAGACGGCACTACTCTCCTTTTTCGTTTGAGTGTGCATATATACCGGAGTAAAATGGCGTCCTACGTCACTATTTTATTGCTGCGTCCCGTAGCTCAAACAGCTATTACATCGCGGGATTTTACGAGCGGCAGATACGCAGCTATTTCTGAGACTGCCGAGTAACAATATTGACGAATTCGTTGCACATCTTTAGCCAATCATTGAGAGAATAAGAGATGCATCGGTAGAATTTGAATTATTTTCACTCAATTTAGCACTCGAGAATCGCCGATACTTACCTAAGGTTTTTACTTTTCTTTTTTGCAGCTTTGGTTTGCTTTAATATGTAAATTTCTTATGTCGTTCCGCTAGATGTAGTTGCTTGCCGCAAATTGTATTTACGATTGAGCAAGTACTGCATAAAATTGGTTACACCTATTCGTGTAATTGTAAAAGTGTAAAAAGTTAGTATTTTTCAGTAGATTTCTTTAGAGTGTTTTGGCGATAGTTTATTTATTTTGTTCATTGCTAGTATTACAATTGCTTTTAATTATCTAAGATTGATTTATTAAAGCTCCTCGTTCGCTATAATCTCGTTCTCTATAATTGTATTTGTTACCTCCTCCAAAATTTTCCTAGAGAGTTTATATTATTTTATTTACCTATTCTACTATTACAAATTTTCTTTTAAATGCTATTAATCAATATTTTACACTACGTTTGCGGGCCCAAGTATTAGTCACTTAAAAGTTTTTCACATACTTTTCTCAATGCGTAGAAAAAATACTATAAAAGGTCATTACTTTTGTTATTCCAGTTATCACTTTTAATTTAACACAAATAAAAATGTTCACTTAATAATAATTACATTTACTATACATACTTTAACATAAAACAATGGGGGACCAATTCTTATTCATGAAAGGACCCAGTTCTTGATCATAAGTTTAGTATTGAATAAAATAAATGTTTGTAACAAATAATAAGTAAATGAAGTAAATAATAATAATAATCAATTCCCAATGACTAATAAATCCAAGTAATAAATCCGTTGATAAAATACTGTCAATATTACGAAAAATTGATCAAGAATAGGGCTCTTAACGGTATATTAAATACGTATGAGATACTAATTTCAGGAACATACATATTACTACTCAGCTTACATTATGCATGCATAACAAAGATCATGACATAATAAAATCTATAACCTTCTACAAAAAAGTACAAACCGCGCCTATTTTTGAGAGCTCCAAAGAAAATCAATCAAAGCGTTCAAAGGTAAAAGAAGCGTAAGTGCTTGCGAGCATTAAACGACAGTTGTCTAGGGTGGTGAAAGCCAAGGGCATGCGGATTGCATTTGTACAGTGCAGAATCCTGGCTAGCGACTCGCTGTTAATTAACCTGTATATAATTTAGATCGGTGACAGCCCAATATCTGTCGACCGCGATAGCCACCAGATGCAATATCGAGGCCGTGCAGCAGAGAACGTCACTACTGGTCCACATGTCACAGAGCATCGGCCCCAGGGACCATCCTGAGTTTATCTGCAATAAACAGAAATGCATAGTTTACAAAAAGTTTTTTCGCTCAGCAAGTAATGAATTTTTCTCAGACAAATATCTTTTTCCGCTGTGTATATTTGAATAATATGGTCGTAGAAGTGCAGGGGGTTCGTATGGCGAACGACGACTTTATCGTTGTTTCATGTGAGTATTCGAGTGTAAAGCGGTTGATTTTAGCATTTTCAAAAAGGGTTTTCTCAAGATAGGTAGCGTTTGGAACTACTTAGGGTAACATTATTTATTTTCGTTTTTACTGACTACTATTGGACTATGCGTTAATTAAATGATAACGGATAATATTATAAATTCGGTAAATAAAGAAAGTACAAATCAACAAATTATTACTAAAAACATGTTTAAAAATACAAACATACCCGGAGAGAAAACTTGAACTAAAATTTACAAATTCCCGCAGATATTTTCAAGAGAGAAAGTAATTCGGTCGAAGACTACCCATTTTTTTAAATTTTAGGAAAAACTATAGTATTTTTTTAATGCAATTATAAAAATGCTTTAAAAAAAATTCATACACCTAATGAACTATTTTTTTATCCCCGACACTCGGATATATTATACATCTAGACCACACAAATAATTATAAATAACGAATTAAAGAAAATTTTTTTTATAGACCGGTCGGGATCGAACCCCATCCCACCTGAACTTGAAGCCGAAGACTTATTACCAAGCGCGCTATATCGAGATCTTGTATTAGTCGAGCTGCTTCATATATTATCTAATACAACATTACATTAAATACATATTAAAATGCATAATAAATGTAGAAAAATATGATGTTATTTTATGAATACATTAGCAAGATTGTTGAGAGCCTGAATAATTTCATTTACATTAAAATAATTATTAATTTACATCATTACGTTTCAACGGGTTATGATTACGTGGCGACGCTACCGAGGTGTCGTATGTCATGAAACTCGAACTGTGTATGCTGAAGCCCTAAAATTAGTTTTCTAGCAAAATTAAATGAGATTCTAGTGAAATCTAGTGGAAAATATAAGAAAATTTATTACATAATCTAGTTCTTATTAAAATCTCATAAGAATTACTATAATGGTATGTTAAAATTTAGTGAACAATATAAAAAAATTTACTGCACATATTCTAGTTCTTCTTCTTTCTTTTGGCAGTTTATGACCAAATTACTATAGTTTCTTATAAAGTATCATAAGCGTATTGAAAACTTTAAGGTTGAATCACACGTATGTCTGTACCAAAAATTAGTCTTTTACTAAATCTATAATAATTAAACATGTAAGGTGTTTTTTTAAGTTTTAGCTGAGTAGGGATGTAAAATATGCATAAGTAAACAATATAAACCTTATAAAACTTTAATAGCAAAATTAAATAAATTTAACTAGGTTTTAGAATTACAAATTTTGCAGCGCTGTGTGTCAATACTTTTTTATTTTCATCAGATTTAATTATTTAAAAGCTGAAATTATTTGTTAATGTATTTAGAATCGATTCACTAACACGAAATTTGATAACATACTCTTGACGGGTAATTATTACAGATTTTATACAAGTACAGTCTGTTTCAAAACTTAAATACTTAAACAAACAATCTAAACTTAGTAAAAGTTAGATTGTATGAAAAATACAAAGTTTTTACTAATTTTATGATCGCATACAGTTCAGCAAAATTTGTATTTCTAAAGCAGAGCTGTATTAATTTTTTTTTACTGCAATGAAAGTTTTATAAGGCTTATATCGTTCCCTTAAATTTGTTTTATATTCCTACTAAGCTGTAAACTATAAAAATGTCTTATTAATTAATTATTGCAGATTTTGTAAAAGACTAACTTTCGGCACAGATTGTACGTGTGATTCTACCTTAAACATTCCTCTCCGTGTACAGGTAGTAACTGTACGTAAAATTTCAACTATTACGTACTAATTATAGATGATTAAATTAACATTGTATTACATTAGAACTAATTACGTTATTGCACAGTGTTATATATACTTATTGCATATTTAAACAAGTCTAATAATATCAAATGTTTTATAACCTGTAATTTAATGTTTAAATAATGATCCAAAGGGCCGATTAAGTAACGATAGACCAGCTATTGGGTAATTATTGAAAGCTCGCTCTGTGTTTCATATCCGCTCCAAGCCCCGGCCTTTGATATGCAAATTCAGCGTTTGACATGCACTTTATTCAATTGCGGCATACGCTGTAAAACGTGAATGTTGAGTACGTGTTGGCAAATTGATTTTTTTTAATGGAAGATCACAATCAAAGTGGGACAAGTGGAACATTGAAAATATGCATATCCGCGCCTGAAACATTGTTTTACATTTATTATTTGCACTGCGAAAGTGCTGCGTCCAAATTTTGAAACGCAACAAGTTATACAGGCATTTCACATAATTGTGTAATATACTGTAACAAGCTTCTATTATTACAAGTTGTACATTACGCGGAAAATCTCAAATTCAAATTTTAGTATAATGAATATAATGCTGCGATAAAGAATTACTTATTTTTATGCAAATTCAGATTCAGTTATGCTTCATAACAAATTTATTCACTTTTATTTAAAGTTTAAAGCAGGTATTACAAAGTTCTCTATAAAAATAATTGGGATAGTTTCAAATAATGCTTATCAATAGTATGATTTTATAAAATCATTTCTGAAAACTTTATTCCAATATCATTTATGGAATCGTTAAAATAGTTTATTGAAAACTTTAAAAATGGTGGAATATGGTCTTAAAAAGATCATTAATTTATTATATTTAAGATTGAATATTCTCAAAGAGCTATTTATTATGTCTAAATATGATTTTAACTAACGTTTTAACTAACGCAATCGGTCAAATGAAAATTAATTTTAAGGACCCATTGATTATCGATAAACTTCAACTGTATTTTACATATCGCTTAAATTGGTAAGAAAATACAAATCACGGATTAATCATGTATACATCAATAACATAACTTAGCATACGTGCGCTCGGGGTAAGTTTCGAATTCTCGCGGAGGCAATGATGTAACTTATCGCATTACATACTGGCCCCCAGATAAAAGCAGCGATTGTAACAATGCCCCCTATGCTTTTGCCCCCATAAACCGGACCTTTTAGCCCATTATTAATAGTAGTTTCAGTCGCTATTCGAGATAACTCGCACATTTTGGAGGCCATCCAATAAGTTTTCAAGCATATTAAATCGCTCGCCTAATAAACTACGCTATTCGCAGCGACCAGCTATCAAGCGCGCATACATCACGCGTTTCGCTGATCGTTTCTCGCTCAATAATAATTGAGCCATTCGTGCTGGGGACTATTTTGCTCCAGTGCAACTTCATTGCCAATACATCAATATCTTACGACTTCTGGCGGTGATGACGGTGTTCGATTGTATATATGTAGTAAGAGAGGAAGAGAATGAAAAACGGGTTGTGAGGCTAGAGTAGTTCCTTCTACTACTATAATACAACTTTTGTCATCCTGGCCTTCGACTATATAAATTGTGAAAACGGATAGGTTACTGATATTTAGATGATTCGCATTGCATTTGAAATCAGCTATCGAATCCTGAGCTTCAAGTTCTAATGTTCCAATACTGATTTTAATAATACCGACATTATTATTTTCAAATTGCCAATTTCTAAAATACATTCATCAAATTTATTTTAGAATAGGATTCTCAAAAACAGAAAATTAAGAATAAAGTGATGGACTGTATTACTAAAATCAGTTGATGCATTCGTACAAATGCAATTTAAATCATCCAGCTGTGAAAAATAACATTGAGTTACTTTCTTTTGACAATAGCTGCTATAACCGCCGAACTTGTGTATGGAAATACGAATGCCTGGTAACATACAGACATCTATATTAAGCGTGGGTGTCCATAACGAGATGTAAATAAACGAAGCTAAAAGAAAAAATTGAAGGGGGATCTGTTATTTATAAGTTTGTCCAAATGGATCAATTTGCGCGACGAGAATACGACTGGTGGAAGTGAAGTGTTTCATGGATGTAGAAATAAAGGAGGGGTTCCCATTTCGCTGTTTACTTTGACAAATGAGTTTCAGAAGTTCTTTCGATATAAGAACTTCTACAGAATATTTGATGTGATTTGTAAAAAATGTGTACTCGTTAACACGAAAACTGAAAAAAGAATATAGTTAAAGCTTTATTTACATCAGATTGCAGTTAAAAAATTTTATTTGTTTTGTTTGTTTGTTATATTAAATTAGCATAATTGTTTCACGATTACACGTAGATAAGATGAGGGCATCAAATCCATTCGTAAAATATATCTATCAAGGTCCACTTTCACATCTTACAAATAACAATTAGCCTCAGAAGCCATAAATCATCGAAGGGAGCATGATTTAATTAATTACTGGTTTGTAGTAATGTGCTAACTTCTGCAAATTCGATAAAAGTCATAAATTAAGAAAAGCCTTCTCCAAACTAAGATGTTCATGAATTCAATCAAAACTACAACCTCGTCGAGACCACTAGAAGTCTTCGTAACTCTTAATTAACGAAGGCTCCACAGCGGAATGTAAAGGAAAAAAGAAAGAGAAAAAGACAGAAAGAATCCGTGATCAGAATCTCATAAAATGAAATTTTCATCGGTTCCCAAAATCAGGGAATTACAATCAATTAAATTCTTCTCCTATTCACTCCCCCCCTCAGAGAGGCAGCCGACCTTTTCATCCATCCGTAGGATTCCAAATAACGGTAACCATTCGCGAAGCGACTTCGTAACAGGCATTTCGCAATATCGGATTTTATAGCCGCGTGGCAGGCATCCTGAACCACCCTCCCGTACAATGGCCTTCAGCCTCCTGTGACGTCTTCACCCTCTCAATATGGTTATTTTATTCAAATACATTTCAACACCATTCGCTAAGGCAACGCAATGGTGGAAGGGATCTTTGGAAGTAGTCGGAAACAATTTTTCGAAGGTGGATTCGTCGCACACCGCAAACTCCCGGTGCATATGTATGCCTCGTAAAAATGAATTCTTCCCCTCTCTCCTGCGGAACCTGATTGAGTTCCATTGCCAGAGGCGGTAAGTCGATCGATCGAATCAGCAGGCGGCAGGAGAAAAAACCTTCTTTTCGCGCCCCAGACACCATTTGCGTTACGGTAACAATTGGTGGCTTCGTGCTATTCAACGCCATAGGCGCCCGTTAAGGATTCGATATGCCGAAGGCGACGCGCGTATGTGTGTGGCTGAGGATCAAGGAGTAGAACTGGCGTAAAGGCCCCAAGAACAACATTCATTATCTGATTTCTGCTTATACGCCCCGAGGGCTTTAAGGGTATTCATGGATCTTTTCGGCAAATAGTTCTAATATTTTTACGCTCCATTCCGTCCCCTTCCTTATTTCTGATTAAATTCTTAATGCGCAGTGAGGTTTCTTGCTGAATCCGCTGGTATTATTGCAACGTAGAATTTTTGTGATATTTCTTTCCGTGTGTGCCATCTTTTTGTCTACCGCTAGGATTCCATAATTACAAATATGAATTCGTATTTCAAAATTTTAAATTATCTATTAAAATTCAGAATTTAAATTTGTTTGAACATACAACTAGAAAACGAAGACAAGAGATTAGCATTTGTACTATTTAGCATTCGAAAATTGTATAAATTCATTAAATATGCGTCATGCACTATTTTAGGTATTATTTTATACTATTTTTCAAAGTTATTTTAGTAAAGTTTTTATTCTTAAGATACATCTTGTAGATTCACCAGTAGAAATTCAAGCTATAAAATAATTCTCCATTTAATAATAAAACCCAATCATATGATTTATCATGTAATAATTTATGCATATGTAAATATTTATAAAGAGCAATATAAAAATTCCATCAAAATATAAGTACTTAATAAAATAAATTAATTGTATTCAGATTTCCTGGAATATCATTTTTTCGCATATCTTGTAATTTTATTATTTTTGGTAAAGGTTTCATCATTTTTGGATATTCTCAAAAGAAACCGATAAACTTTTTACTGCAAATCTTTCACTATTTTTCAGAACTTTCTGTATTACGCTCAGCTTCACTCACTTTAAAATTAAGATCAGAAGCTGCTTTAATTTACGAATGGAAAAGTAGTTCAAAGATTTCGTATTTTATCTACAAAACTTCGTAAAAAATCTTTATAATTAATACAATTCAACTGGATCTCAAATAATTACCTTATTCCTTCTATTTTTTGCACCAACAGTTTTTTTTAAAAATGAACGCACCTAACTGATTTACTCGCAGTTTGCATCCTATATATACAATTCCATAAATAAATCACCTTAATAATGTACAATTGACACAAAAATCTAATCAACTCTAAGTTAAGTTTCACTCAAAATATATATTAAGTTTTTATTTAAAAAAAAGTCAATTTTAATATTATAGTAAAATTACCCTAATAAGATACAATCAACTTAATAATATAATTAGTTCTAAAATAATTTTGACTCGAAATATACGTCGTATTTCATAAAAAAAAATATCAAAGGGTTTGAAAAGTATGTAATTAATTCATCACATGCACACATATCTGTCCATACAAATGCGCACACACATACACATTCAGATATTTTTGAAAGACACATATTTCGCAATCGGGGACCAAAATGTTTAAATCCATCAAAAAATGGATTCCTTTCAGAAAACCAAAATTTTAGATATAATCTATTTTGATTTTAGCAAAGGCTATTAACAACCTTGTAAATTTTTTAACAGCAAATCAAAAACGATATTTTTAACATTGTACATTTTTTTATTGCAGTATGGAATATTGTATAAAATAAAATATGATCGTTATTTTCAGTTTTTTTACAACCCCGAATGAGCACGTTAGCAGAACAACAGAAAATTACTTCGGAGTAATAACGGACTTGATAAAAGCTCTGAATTTTAAAATAGCATCGACAATGAAGTATTTCAAGCAAATTGCAACGTTGTTAAAAGAGTTTCGTATTTATTAAGCATTTTAATGAATGGAATTTCCACTTTAGGAATTCACATCTTGGACTTTTTAGTATTGCAATGCTTTCTTTTAAAAACGATCGGTTTATCGATCATAACAATAATTATTTATTTATTATATTTATAGTTTTTTTTATTTTAGGTTTTTTTTTTTAATTTTAAAGATCTTCAATAAAACAAAGGAAATTTGCGTGCCGTTATAAATTATTAAATAACAATGTTATATTACGTATACGTATACTTTTATATTTTATTTGTATCAAAAAATATACGATCTTAAAGTATCAATTTCATGTTGCCGAAGATCACCAAATCATAAAAGTTTTCCCTTGTGTTAATTCAATAAGTCCTTCATATTTTTACCAAGGAAAATGTGATACGTTAATTTAGAAATACAGTTTAGCAGTTAGCTACGAATAAACATGTGATCATTACTAACTATTTACTCTATTAAATCTATTATAAATGTGTACTATCGATATAAATTACTATATATAAATGTGTAAAAAACGGTTTTGATAAACTAGTATGCTCACAGTATTCATTAATCACAATGCCTTGAGCGTTATAGAAGTTATTTCCTAAATAAATATTCATACATTTAAAGAAAATAAGTATTTTTCCAAACTAAATAATTTTTAATTACATAAAATAAGATAAGATTTTCGACAGAAAGACAGTTTATAACATGTTTTCTAATTGAACACCATATTTTTTATCTGAAACGTAAATCTAATTTGCAAAAATAATTGAAGGATTAGAGACAAATACTATTTCAAAGCAAATCTCATTTTCTGCTTCCTTAACCCTTACTTTCTCCTTCAATACCGTTGCCTAATTTCATTGACATCATACTCCTCAAGAAACCCTATTTTCTCCAAAGCGTTTCGCCTCTTGTTTCCACAAAATCCAGTTCGGGCACCACCAATCATCCGTTCGTTCATTTATAGCAGACAAAAAACGTCCGAGGCCGCAAAAAAGAAGCGCACACAAGACCCAAAAGAAACGCGAGGAATTCAAGCGCACATACACGCGTCGTTTTCAAACGAGCTCGGTTTATTTATTGCCCTTATCATCAGGAGCTCACGAATAGACGGCCGCGGAGAAGAGATAGCTGGGAATAAAAGCCGAACAGTCCGGGAAAAGCTGATTCACATTACGCGAGAAGCAGGAGGGGTATGTACATATATACGTATGTACGTGTATCGGGAAAAGTAAGGCATCTAAAGTGCGAGAATATCGTCCGCCACTGACATTACATCCGGCCGCCCTTTCCTCTCCCAAGTATCCCAGCGATATTTCCTCGCTCTTCTTTCTAACATTCGGCTACATAGGAAAACGCGCGAGGCAATTCTTTCCGTAGCTTCTCTCTCACTCTCATTTTCTACGCGAAATCGCGCGTGCCGTTTCCGGATGATGATATTGCCTGCCGTTTGCCAGAGAGAAAGATATCTCGGTCGCTCTCCTTACATCGCCATGCGTGTCTCTTTTATCGAAGCTAGACGCTCTCGCCTCGTAAATATAAACTCGTATATGGGGGAAACGGTGTACCGACAGCTGCACGGCGATACTGAGGGAGAACGAGGGGGTGGGTGAGAACTGGTGTAGGTAGCGATGAGTACGCGACCGCGGGAATTGGAACGAGACGGCGCCGAGGAAGTTCTGGAGAGAAGAATCGTATGCTGATATCGTGGAAAATTTTGATTTGCATTTCAATTCTAATTAGTTACGGTAGTTCGACAGAAATTAATCTTGATGATCGATAGGATATTTAAATAAAGAACTAATGAAAGTTTGTAAAGGTAATAGATTTATAACAAAAAAATAAACTTTAGACGTATTTTTTTTCAAGAATGGTGATTGTAAAAGTTGTAAACATTTAATGTTTGTTTTTTTTTTTGTATATATGTACATACTTCATACAGACGATGGTATAATATTTGGTTTAATTTCTATCAATTAGTTGTCTATATTGTTGAGTTTTAACAAGAAGAGCTTTACTAGTTGAGAAACGTTAGCTTTTATAAAATACCTTCTTTCTTGTATACTTTCTTTGGGTTTAAATATTTTGAATATACTGTATCGACTAAATAATTTTTTAGTACACAAGAGATCGAACTTCATGAGAAATTGACCAAAATTTTAATTTGAAAATTTTTATTTATAAGTTATTAAGCACAATCTAAGTAATAAAAATTAAGATTGTATTATGAACCGTGATGAGACACCTGCGCACATAACCAATTAGACACTGTATATTTGAAAGAAAAATTTCATCTACGCGAATATTTCCTTTCTAGAAAAGGAAACGTCGTTTACAAGGATTATAGCCATATAGGTATAGTTGAGATGAAAAGTTATTCCTGATACGTTTTTTTTTTCGATATGACAGACTATCGTCTGTTTGGATCGATAGAACACGCTTTAGCTGATAGCTGTGTCAAAAAATTTATCGATGCTTTTGTCACCTCGAAAACTGCAAGCTCTTACCGCGATAGCATCTGTAAGCTATCACATCACCGCTCGTGCACGATCATCGACAGCAGAGTAGGGTGCTGTGTATAAAATTTTCTAGATTCATTTAAAAATTTAACAGTCTAGTACGTTGTAATAGTTTCCAATTAACTAAATTACGTTTATGAGAAATCTATATGAACAGAAAAAGGAAATCGTTTTTGCTTATCTTAGTCAACTTTGTTTTAATGCTAACTGAAATAGTGTGCAAAATTTCCAATAAAATTGAATGATTTACAACTCAGTCAGTATTCTTTACTGTAGCCGTAAACGCTCCGAGGCCCATAAAATTTAATTTATACAGACGATAAAAACATAAAAAAAGAAAAATAAATCTAGTAAAGATCGATATCTTAGTTGTTTTAACAAAATCATCATTCATTTCAATAAAAATGCAAATGAAGCACCCGGTTATCCAATACCTGAGACGCGCGATATACAGCCACGTCATCAATATTCAGCATCGAATCGCTATAAATCGCAAACAATCGCTCCAATTTCATCGCGTCTTATTCTCGTAAAAATTGCAGGGGACAATACTAGGAACATGGAACGAAAGAAAAAGAAAACGAGAAAGCGGAAAAGTGAGAAATTACGGGGCCAAAAGTGGACGCGCGCGTGTAGTGGAAACAAATGACGATCAGGCCATGCCTTCCTTATCGGCCGTTTACGATCGCTCCCCTCATCTTTTCTCTCCCTAATACTTGGCAACAAATTTCCAAACTTGTAAAATCATCGATAACTGAAACGAGAATGAGCTCTGACTAAAAAACGTGAGAAGGAGAGAGCAAAAACCCGTACAATGGAAAGTATTAAGTAGTATAGAGGCGCAGCTCGTTCATCCAATATTTCCAAGCGATTGGTGTCGACGTCGCCAGCCAAACAACTGATACAATATCTTCAAATCTTTATTGCATCCATCACGAATAGCAGCTGTCGCTCTTGGGCATCACTATATCTATATACACTCGGACAGGGCGTGAGTGTATGAAAAGGAACATATATGTGTAAGAGGCTCCGTGTCCACGTGCATGTTCCATTTCATAGAGAACTTTACGCATCCGCGAATGTGATCGCGTTTTCATCGTCGATCAGAGGGAAAACGATGAAAGTGTGTGCCCGTGTGTCCGAACGATGGGGAGTGAGAGTTCTGTCGAGCTATTTCCCAGTTATGTTTCGAGAGAAAGAGAGAGAAAGAGATTGATTTGACCTATAGACGCGCGCATGCCCTTGCTCATCTAAGATTTTTTGCTTTTCTTAGAGTTTTACGCCTACAGCTTTGAGCGTTATTCTCTTAAAAGTGCTGTTCGAGTTGTGAAAGGGTTCATTTAAGCGGAGAAAGATTTTTAATTGAAATTTTCAGAATAAAAGTGGACAGCGTGAGAAGTAAAAAATTGATTAATTTTGTGTTAGATATCATTTCTCACTTTGTGCCGTTAAAGATTCATGCGCTTCAATCTGATTTTGATTAAAAGAATAATGGTAGTCATGGAGTATCGATAATCACCCATACTTCACGATGTATATAAACATTGCCACGTCTTTATTTCTGTACTGATATATAAATCAATGTAAAACTTCATCTGATAAATGATATCCTTTAAATAAGGTGTTTATGCATAACTTTTTAATATTCTACAACTTTAGTTTTGATTTCACAGTAACAAGTTTCAAAAAAAAAAAACGACCTCAAAAATTATAACGGTTATATTTTTGATAGATCACAATGTTTTCTTATGGATTTGAACAATTAAAGGAATTAGAGCGTAAAATTTAATAAAGGCGTACCATATAGGTAAGTGTTGCAGTACAAAATAAATAATGACATTAATTTAAAGAGTGTATTTATGCTTGCCGTTATTGTAATTTGCGAAAAATCGTATCGATGGGATTAATTAAAAAGCAGTTTATTTTAAAATGTTATGCTGTTATCATGTTGGTTTTCGTAGCTTTACTAAATAATCGTAAAAAAAATATATATTTTACCTTTCAATATTTGTAGTAATAATAAAATTACAGCTTGCTGAGTTTTCTAACCATTCCCTTAGATACAAAAAAAGTTAGACTAATATATTATTTCTTTTAGAATAAGCTTGTTATATGACGTAACTTAATAATTGGCAGAAATTACTAACGATCGGAATTTTCTATATTAATTCCAGAGACTAATTCTACTCTGTATTGGTTAATTAATTGTCACTTTAAATTAACAATTATCATTAATGCACTGCGTCCTCGCATACGCTAATGATCGCAATTTCCAACAGCATTTGGACTGGCGATGGGTAGCAGTAGAATGACGCATTACACGGAGTCTGAGTGTGACAATGTCTACACCGAAACTTTGAAGGTCAATACTGTAATAACAATGTCTACAACCAACAATTCAGAAGATAAATGCTGAAATTATAATATTGTCGCCTTATAAACGTTAATCCCCGAAGTTTTTAAGAACACACTCAAATTCGAAAGGCAACCTCAAAACTCACTCTATAACGAATTTAAACTTTTTAATGTAGTTTATAACCTTAAAGAATTAACAATCTGATTTAGCACAAAATTATTGGAATTGTAGATTTATATGACTCGATGAAATCTTGTTAAACCAAGATTATAATAGAGGCGACATAATATTGTTTATCACAGAGTCTTATAGATATTCGCTTTTTTGCACTCATTGTATATTAAAAATTACATGAAAATCTATTTTTGCAAAAAGTTTTGAATTATATGACAAATGTTTGATATTAATTTATCGATATTAAATAGTTACTGAACAGAACGAGAATAAATTATTTAATAAGAAAAGAACTCATACGGACCAATGTGTTATTTGTCAAATAATCTCAAAAAAAGGAGGATGCCCACGGATATAGGTAAATGTGCCCCTCACATGAAACCTTAGTTAACTATATCAATGTTTAAGTTACAAAATAAAAAACAGTTTCCAAAAAGAATTAGCTGTCTAGACTGCTAATTCTTTTACAATCATATAGTTAACTAAGTTTTCCCGTACAGGGTACAATTACCTATGTCTATGTGTAAGCATCCTCGTTTCTATTGACAATTTTCATCTCCAAATTTTTGAAAACTTTCTTTAGTGTTTTATGAGCAATACTCTTATGTAATGTCTTTTATCAATACTAACGACTTTTGTCAATAGAAGTACATAGATATGTCGAATTTTAGTTTTATCTTTAAGTTAATTAAGAAATACTAGCTATGTGTTTGTGAATAGTATTAAGAAGATGTACTATATTCGGAAAGATTCCTACCCTACGGGTTCTTGCATTTAACAAAATATATAAAGATAGAGACTAATTTTTGGAAAACTCTCTCGGCCATCATCTCGGTAATGATTTAAACATTACTTGTTTCGAATTTCATGAAATTCCATCCACAATTTGCAGAGATTTTTGTCGTCAAAAATTTCATTTTGGATTCATATCAGCGATTATTATCTCTGAAATTTTCGAGGACAAAAATCTCTGTGAATTACGGATGGAATTGTGGATGATATTTCATTAAATGTAAGAATTGTAAGGTAGGAAACTTTCCCATTCGTGTATTTTTTTGTTCTTGTACTTTTGAGTGATAGCAATTTTAAAATGTATGGAATTTGTTCTGTGACTCCGCACAACCGCGTGTCTTTCAATGTAGCTTACGATGTCTTACGACGTCGTCTCTATTCTGGCTACATACCTTCTTAAGTGGTGAAAAAATAATAAATGATAGATTTGAAATAAAACTTCGTGCTTGTTTTTAAGAATATACTTATTTGAACTTTACCTTCTAATGTTAATGCAGATTTCGAATATATAGTATTTTATTTAGTATTTATAGCATATTAGAGTATACAAGCTTTAAGAACTAGTGAATAAGATTAAAACACGATTTCAAACTCGAACTGGTTCTGCTTAAATTATTTTACTCATATAATTACTTTTTGAAATTTGTTTGAGTCTCTTTTTGACTGTCAATTTATATATATTTTTTTTTTTTTTTATAAATAAAGTTTGTACTAAAATATAAAATCTTGGCTTGTTGAAATTGTTTTGTTTATGTGACATGAATAATAAATTTTCAAAGTTTTCATACGCTAATATGAAAAGACCTTAAAGCAGAGAAGTTTGTTAAAGCAAAGACCAAAAAGTGAGTAAGTCCAACTTTTTTTATTCCTTCAAGTCTCATCAGGTGAAGCAGCCTCTACGTAGCTAAGCGATAAACAGCCAAACTTCTTCAGGATTTTATAAGAACCTAAGGAAGCAGAGCCAATAAACATAGAAAGTTAAGTTGAAAAGTTGATTCGCAGCTATGCACAATCGACTTCCTTTCTCTCTCAGTCAGTCCCTAGGGACCGATGTTCTAGCCATCAGCATCGTTTGCTTTTCAGCTTCCCATAAGACCAATGTGAATAAAATATGCGAGACAGCAAGAGAGGAATAGACGTGGACGGGCACTGGTAATTTCTCAACGAGCTTTCAGAGAGTCAATTGGAAACTCAGAATCTGAAACTTTAATGCGCGAAAAGCCTCAATAGTCTATATATATATATATATAAATCCTGCATTATCCGGCAAAATGGACCTCGAGCGAAGAAAAGAAAATTTATCCTTCAATATTGCAATTAAATTCAGCAAAGAATGCGTGGAATAGCTTGTAGCGAGGGCCTTATACATTATTCGTTAAGACGATAAATAAGAGAGCGAATGTTAATATAAATTATGCCTTTGGAAATAAAAGTGAAATATGAAACTCTGTACGTATAACCTGTATATATACGGATAATATTCATATTTGAAGGAACACGGTTATGTATCTGATTGCACGTCGCTTCATATATCCCCATTTCATTTTGAATTATATATTAATATTTATGTTTACTTCTATATGTATTGTATATTAAAACTGGCCCAGGGTCGTATTTCGTAAGGATGGTAAATCGATTAAGCGACTAAATTAACTGAGAGGCTGAAATTGGATAAGCTGCTACACGTTTCGAATGAAATATTATATTCTATTAGAGAAAGTCGGAATATTAAGTCGTACGAGGATTGAGATTAACTCTGACCGGAAATAAAAGGGTGTTACAGTTTAAAATAACATCCTCAAGGAGAATAACTTAATTACTTTTATGCACAAGTATATCTTGAGTAATTCTTAAATAATTCAATTATCATCATTAATTTTTCATACATTTAGTAGCTATAAATGTATAACAAAAGATTTTGAATTTGACTTACATTTTAATAATTGTAGGATATACTTTCATCGTGCCCTCAATCCAATTTTTAATCAATTTTTCGAACATTTTATCGATTGATCGATTAATTATTCTTCAAAAAAGTTAATATTGATAAACAAATGACCGAAGATTAGTTCTCATTTTTGCTCACCCAATATGCAAACAGCTATAGAATTGGAATATGTCGAGATAAAAAAAATTTCATTGTTATCCAATGTGTCGCAGCATCATCGCACTCTTTTTACCGTCTTCGTTGCACTTTTTAGCGTCAATGTTGTACACGTATGTGCACGCCTGATATCACGCGAGGCACATGGTTTCCCGCAGCTGATCGCATTTTAATATCCCTCCCCCACCGATCTACCGGCGCCACGCTAATGTCGCGACTCTTGCCTTTATTGTATTATAAATAACGCCTAGCAAGGCAACTTTGGCCGCAGTATATTTTACGTTAGAAAGGGAAAAATTTAGTTCTACAAAACCATGCTTGGGAGGGTTAATAAGAAATAAAACAAATAACAGTGAACCCGCGTGTATCATAAACGACGAATGTAATTGGAGTAAAGCTTCATAGTGTTGAGCCTTCATTATTTATTAAATGATTATAAATCGCGGATGAACTCAGATCCTTTGTAATTCGAGTAGAAATTCTTAGCTCGAAGAAATCCAATTTCGGAGAATGGAATTTCTTCATAAGTACCGGAAAACAGCAGCAGTGGTGGCTGTGGTCCAGAAACTTATATTCCTTTTTTAAAGACTGATGAGCTTCTTAATAATGTATATTTAATAATTCCTCGTGGAATGTATCATGAAACTTTGTTACCAATGCTTAAATTAAAATAAGGAGGATATATATCACATAATTAAAGAAATAACATTATGCTCAAGTGTTTCTTTAGACTTTTAGGACATTCAATTATTTCAGAAGTTGTTAATTTAAAGTGTTCATTGTAATTCACGTATTCCTTAATTAAAGCTATATAAATTTAATAAAAAGTTATTATTATATAAATGTTCTCATGACAAATTTTAATCTTTATTCATAATGTTTATTTACATACTGCAAGCCGTATCTCTTTATTTTCATAACGAGTAAAAATTAAATTTCATACACTCGCGTTTATACACTTAATTTTACGCCTCTTATTCAGTGATTCTAAATGTAGAAAATAGAGTTCAATGAATAGGTAATGTAAACGTTATTCTGCATGAAACCAGTACTACACTTATACGCATGCACCAGTGATAAATTAATTTAGTCCCTAATAAGGACAGCGAATTCAACGAGAAAACATTAAGGAAAGTTGGCGAGGGGGGCCGAGCCCATGGGTATACCTGAATTTCCCTGCAGGAGCTAAATGTACGAAACTGGCACAGTCATTTTGAGCATAAAATGAACCCTTTAATTTGAAAAAAAAATGTAACTCTCTCTCTCTTTCTTTCTCTCTTGTGAAGAAGTTGAGAAAATAGCTTTTAGAGTCTCTAAGACTGACTCGAGAGGGTATAACGCCCTTGGGTTATAAAAATAAGCAGACTAAAAATTGCTCGGCATAATCGTAAAAGCTTTCAACTGACAATTCTCAACTCTTATTACATTACTACAAGCCTTTGAGTGTCTCCGATATTTATCCATAACAGACATCGTTTTTCTTTAGTTAATGTCACTCTACCATTGCAGTATTTTTTTTATTTAAAGCCTTAAAATCTCCAGTTGGAGATTTTAATTGCTATATAAGTTACATAGAAAAATACAAATAAGGAAAATATGGAAAAATGACAGTATATGTCCGCACATAGTTACATGTGGTTTTGTTAATATTACAGCAACGGCAGGCTCTGAATAATGTAGCCTATTTTTTAGGCAATATATTTTTATATTTGAAGGGTAATTGCTGTTTATAAATAAACAAATAAATAAATAAATATTTAGCGGAAAATTATTTTTAATCTGAATAATTGGAGTAACAATTTTGACCTTTGCGTTTGGAGTATTATTGAGTATTATTGATTAACAATAATGCTGTTAATCTTTATGAAATGTATATCTTAATACTGTGTAGTGGTTTTAGACCAGCTAATAACTAAAGCTCTAAAAGGGCTAATTAATAATTGAGCTAAATAAGTAATTTGTGAAAATAATGATTAAATTTTACTTATGAAATAAAGTGGATCGCTGAAAACCAATGTAAACTATCACGTATGTTTAAGACAAGGAACACGTATTTATTACGAAAACTTTTTTAGAGTTTTACCATCAGTTGCCATAGTTCTTAATTTATTTAAAATTTAAATAATCAAACTACTTTGTACGAGCAGCTGCGAAAACTCATAATTTTTCTTTACCTTACGTTATTTCACCCAGGAAAAAGAAAACAAACAAAGGAACACAAAAAAAGCACCAACTAGCCGACGCATCCGCATCTCCATAACATTTGAAATATGATACCGAGCTCCGTATTTATAGTTTCACATCACGACTACATCCCACGAGCAAAACACCACACACCTATCTTATTCTGGACACACGCGTGCGCACATACACGCAGTCACACAATTCATCTCCCGTTTCCTTCCATCCCGCGCTACTTAATTCAACACGCGTATCGCACTCAGTGCAAAAGACTCGGGTTCTCCCCAAAATGAGCAATGAATTCGCCATATCGTTCGAGACACGGAACCCTTCGGAATTATAGTGTGCGTTTGTCCAGCCACTCTCATCCACTTTCTGTATATAGCCTGGACACTCGACTCATAAGGAAACGGCTCTTGCAGTCTTCGACTGGCGTACGGTTCGAGAAGGACCACTAAAGAGACCATAAGGTGGAGATATCGATGCTGTCGGTGATGGTGGGGAAAAGTGCGAATCCGCAAAGTAGTTGTAGGGACAAGGACATGGCAGAATGAGAGAGAGAGAAAAAAAAACAGGAGATTGTTGGAAGTGTGTAAGTTGGAAGGGACGAGTCGGACAGAGAGATAGAAAGGGTAGGGGCGAGTCCAATACCATGAATGGACTTTCAAGCAGGCATACATCAACCTCGGCCCTGCTTCTCTTTATACCTCCCTCAATCTCACTCTCTCTCTGTTTCTTATTGGCTCTTTTCCTTCATTCTCACCCATATTCCGTCTCTGGCTCTTATCGAATGCTACAGTGTCAACGGAGAAAAAAAGGGAAGCGCGAGACCTTGCTATCTCGAATTGTCTTTCATTCTGATACTTTTTATGGTTAAAGGAAATCAGGCGATAACCTCCTGAGTATTTTAAATGATTTATCGATTTAAGCTGTCGTTGGAACAAGAAAAATGGTGAACAGACCAAGAAGGCGATAATGCTATAAGAACATTTTTTTTAGTCAGCTGACTTTAAATTTAAGAAGTATAAAATTAATTTTCTTTTAAAAATTACAATCAAACGATTTACCTTTATAAATGAAGATTTATTTATAAAAGTTCTATTGTTCTTTTACAGATATAAATTATTATTATGATGTTGACCACGCCTTTACTTACTGCAATTTCACAACCTAGTACTTAAATCCATAGTGGTTAACAATGTTTCCAGATAAGTAATCTAATCTATGTAAATTAGACCAAAATAGCGACTAAGTATTGGTGCATCTAAGATTCGAATGTGTCGCACGAGAATGCAAATTCGGTCTCATATGGAAGGGCTCATTACTGTGTAGACCATGCGATGCCTTTACTCAAGGATCAGCTGCATGAGGTAATGTCATCTAGCATTCGATCGACGACATGTAGTGTGCCGAGAGGAAGGAGAGAAAGCAGTATGTCAACCGGGCGTCGCATGCAGTTGACTCGTGGGGAGCGGCTATCGGTACGACACAGTGTTACTGCTCTGTGACAAGCTTATGCTCTATCGTCTCGCGGATGTTTTGAGAAACTTTCCCAATGTGGCTATAAGAGATTTATAGACATATACAAAAGCAACTACTGGATTTTAGTTGCTTTAGTCAAAGTCTATGATGTAATAAATAATCTGTTGCAATGAAGACTGAAACTTCGATTTAGGTTGAGAGTCACAAAGGCAGTTTTAAGTATCTTTTTCTTCTTCATCACTTAACTTTACAGGTACGACCGCTATGCGCTATTTTCATCATCGTAAAAAGTGTCAAACTCCAAAAGTCACATATTTTAGCACAAAACAAATTTCTATTACGATAGAAATTGATTTTAAGAAATTCTTTTTAGTATATGTATGTATGTTATCAAGTTAACCGATTTTCTCCGTTAATTTATGACGGATCGAGTCGAAACTTTGGAGCTTAATTTATTATATTATAGAATAGAAACCTTCCTATTTTGGTCTATATCCATTAAAAGGCTTCGAAATGGCACACCTTTTAAAAATCTCAAAATATCGTTTTTCAGCTATAACATAAAAATAATTTTCTTAAAGTATAAAAAGACGTAGTTCAAGAATTAAAAAAATACATCTTTTTTGTACAGTAAGCTTTTCTCTAAAACCAACTTGTTCCAAGATAACAGTTTAAAACGATTTAAAAAGCTTAAATTGGCTAAAACATATTAATCTCTCATAAAAGTGGTGAATGTAAAAGTTGTAGAGCATAAAAAAACAAAACTTTTTTCTATGGCACGTTTTTTGCTAGGAATGATTCATTTCAAGATAACAGTGGACTCAGTTGTAGAGACAATAATAGAATGCGAGCGAGAAGCGCGAGCTGTGACAGCCGTGCCTTATATGCAAAAAGCAAAGCTATGTAAGGCTCGATAGCATATCAGCGCATTAGTAAGATAAGAAAAGATAAGTGTGCAGGGCTAAGACCGAGTGACGTTTTAGTTATTTCAATATATAAATTAATCTCATATTTTAAAACACAATATACTATATATATTTTATACTATACATTTATTCTAAAATACTGTGTATTTTAAATAACGTTCAATGGAGTTTAATTTATTTATATACAGTTTATATACAATTTGACACTATGCACATTAGAGTGTAAGCAATATTTCTCATTCCAGTACAAACAGGTTTCGGTAAAAAGTACAACTCTAAGGCAATTCGGTCGATATTTCTGCCAACCCCACAATACCCATAAGATGTTTTGCACAACAATAACAAGGCGAAGCTAGTATTCTCATATACGCACCTTGGAGTAACTTTTCATGCACACACTTTATTTCTGGCTTTATTACGAGCATCGCGTTTTTGCAAGCGTCACGCAAATTTCGCATTTATTCGAGCTTGTGTCCCACAAGCCAGTGACTGGGCGCGCGTGATATTTCACGCAGAGAGAATTCGTGCGACACAGCTGCTGCTGTTTGCGCGGTATTGGCATTTTCCGCTTGGTTGAGCAACTCACCTCTCTCTGCCTCTGTCTCTGTCTCTGTTTCTCTGCATCTCTCTCTGCTCTGACCTGCACACATGCCGTCGAGACGTGATCGTGATTTCGAGCGAGTCGACGTACGTACAGTACGTACAGTACGTACAGTCCTGATTTTTAGCCAATAAGCCCGATCTATTTCAATGTTTGATTTATCGTGAGGAATTTACGTGAGGTACCTACATAATCTCCCACTCCTTTCCCCCGCCCTTGTTGAGGTCAACTCTCGCGCACTCCACCATGCACGACTTTTATGAGCGAGATTTCGCTTGCAGTTTTTATATTTGGTTGTGCTTAGTCGGAGGAAATATTTGCACCGGATTGCGAGCCGCTGCACCAGCGTAAAAATAGCATAACGCATACTCTTACTTTAGCATACAGAAATAAGTTCAAAATTAAAAATTTATATGTATCACGCTAATGCATTTACCGAGTTGTCTCCTGTAACGCGACTGATGCATAAAATAATTAGTAAATTACTCATGCATCAGTCAAGTTCATACTGTATACATCCCTACAGTTTTCCCTGGGAAAACCAAGTAGCAGCCAATCGTTTAATTTCAATCCAATAGCACAAGAAGGGAAATAATATATTTCTCACCGAATAACCACTTTGTTCATGAAACTTTACGAAGCAATCCGTCTCGATAATAATAGGAAAAGCATTATTCTTTAATAAGCTCGACGAGATTCTTGGCGATTAGTATTCGGTACACAATTCGCTACCGAACTAATATCGCGTGCGCTCTCTCCACCCGTAGACTAGCGTAGCAGGCGAGACCGAGTTCATTGCTCGTCCTCTTTGATATCGGCATAAAATAGTTATTTGCATCTGATTTCGCTGGCGCGCCTGTGAGGCAAACTCTCCACAAGCCTCGGTCCAGCTGGTTGCTACGTCACGTCTTTATTGCGCCTGCCTTGTCGAACTCCCCATGCGATAATTTCATTCGAGCTCGCATGCTCATATATATATATATACATGCACGCAGGGGAGGAGTGATTTTTAGCACCAGAGTTCTGACCTCGATTCGTATAAAAGAATCAAGCCGGAGATACGCATAATGTAGACTCTCTCGTAGTGATTCATTTTTACACCGTGGCTAACGTAACGACCTGCCTGTATACATATATATATTACA
Source organism: Megastigmus stigmatizans (assembly GCA_900490015.1). NCBI lineage: Eukaryota > Metazoa > Arthropoda > Insecta > Hymenoptera > Megastigmidae > Megastigmus > Megastigmus stigmatizans. The sequence continues at coordinate 9,909 of UELV01086652.1, read as the reverse complement.
CGAGGAGGCGTGTAGCAAGTGGAAAATGTGTGTCGAGCGCATGCATATATGTATGCCCTAGCGCACTTGTAATTCTGTAAGTGTACTCTTGTTGTAAGGTGTGTCTATGTCGGGTACATCTTACACGTCTTTGTGTGCGAAGCTACGTGGATGTTTAGTTTTGCGTGTTCGGAGGTACGGTAGGGTCAGAGAAAAAGAATGGAGGTATAGCATCAATAAGTCAACCTAGAAATGAGAAGAAGAGCGGCGAAGAAGAGTATGTGCTAAGCCTACGAGATGACGAGAGTAAAATATAAAAAGTCATAGAGGGAGGGAAAGAGAGTGAGAAAATAATGTCGCGTTCTAGGAGCAGAAGTGAATTATTAAGTATCTCGATTACAGGAGTACTGTGACAAAAAACTGTATTGACTAAATATTGCAAAAGGTATACCGATATACAGGGTGAGTCATTTGAATTTCTCCAGTCAATTATTTCGAAGGGGGGGGGGGGGTCATTGCGTGAAAATAAACTAAAATAAAATAAACTTGTTCGGGATCACCTTGTGATTACCTTAGATTTGACCTTAACCCATATTTCAAGGTCATTTGGAGGTAAAATTTGTGTAAAATTGACCTAGGGTGGTCTTTAAAGGTCACTCTCACCAAAAATCAAAGTATCTATTTTGACGTAAAGTTTCCGCTCTTTTCATTTTTGAAGTGAAAAATAGACGTTTTTATTAAAAAAAATTAATTTGTTATCCAAATGACCTTGAAAATATGGGTTAAGGTAAAATCCAAGGTCATCACCAGGCGATCCCTAACAAACCGAACAACTTTTGTTTAGATTTATTTTCACGAAAAGACCCTCCTTCTTCCAAAATAATTGACTGTAGAAATTAAAATCACTCACCGTGTATAATAATTATATCTATTCATAGATACCAAATCAAATAAAATTATTAATACAGTATCAATATTGGTCCCTGACTAGAGATAAACATGCAGTAGATTAAATCACAATTTCACTATTAGAATTTCATTCATCGGTGAAGCATTCCTTCTATTGTATTAAGTATATAAAATTTCATTTAATGCTAAACTAATCCAAACTTTTTGTTCCAAGCCTATTTCGTTACGACACATAGTAATATTGGAAGTTGGAGGGAAAACAAAGCTAAACATGTATATACGTTAGGGAGAGGAATTTATGCAGGGAAGTGAGTAGCAGTAGATTTCTCTTCGAGTTAAGGGATAAAATGATTCCGGCGAGAGGAGAAATCTGGTGGACTTGTTTATCCGCGCCGAGTGTGGGGAGTAATCCACTCTTCGGGTTACTCGTGCCAGTAAGAATTCTGGACGTAGCCAACGTAGTGTTGGACTTATCGCTCTTTAATGCGCGCTACGCTCAAGAAGCTGGACAAGCCTCGAAGAGAGAATAATGACGCGGAGTAGCAGAGAGCCAATTCGTCAAGAGTGGACCTAAGCATTTGCGACTATTTGTTAACACCATCAGCGATTTTGAATGCTCGAGGACTAAGTGCTGGGATACTGGCTTATCTTGATCAGGAAGCCTTGAAAACTTGGCTTGTAGGGCAAGGAGTATCTCTTGGAAGAATTAGTCGTTGAACTTGCGAGGAAGTAAAATTTTCTGGAGTAAGCGGTGTGCGCGGACGGATTGTCTGGCTGTACTCGGACCTCATCTACTTACTCGAGTCGGTATGAATCCTGTTAAATTACGTCTTCAGCGGCGAGTTTCTTAATTTCTTGTCGATTTCCAGTTAGTTTATTTAAAAAATTGTGAATGTCAATTGCTTTATTAATGAAATACATTATTAAGTCAAAATGACAAATTTTGATTCGGAAAAAGTGTATTTTTAAAGAATTAAAAAATTTAAACTTGCAAGAAATTTATATTCTTGACAACTATACTTTCTCAGTTTGAAGCAGCATTGCCAAGAAAACGTTTATTTCGGTATTAAATAAAAATTTAAGCTTTGGAGGGACGGACCGTTTCGCATACATGCCAACAACCAAGTCGCGAACAATGTGGAACATGTAGGTTGCATACATGCATAAATTTGCTGCGGAAAAAATTCTAAAATTCAATGAACAAACGCTATTCAGAAAGTTGACTGAGCCGAAGACTTTATTTGCTTTAGATTTATTAAAAATATTTCAAACTTTATATTTAACAATCGTTAAAAATCCAAAGCTTTCATAATAATTATTGCAGAAGAATTATGACTCTCAGAATACACGAGTCTATCGTCCGCGAATAATCCCTTTTACGACAGGGAAAAAAAACTTTCTGTCCACAACCGCAATTCCAAGAAAACTCTCCTTTCTCTCTCGCGACATCGACTAATGAAGCTAGGAATGGCGAAAAAAATTATTTTTCTTCTCTTCGCCATTCACCTCATTACTTGAGTGTCCCCAATATTAAAGTGAAAAAAAAATAGAAGAGGACAAAACGAAAAATAATAAAAAGGGTAGTGAAAAGTTGATTTCAATATCCTCGGCGAATGCATCCCGCTGCGCCTTGTTTCATTGCATTATTCAGTACTTGGCGCGAAGCTGCACTCGAGAGAAGAAAGAAAACGAGCCCTTCTGTTTCTCCGATCCAGCGGCGCTGCCACGCCCTTGGCGCGGGCGAGCGCAAATAATGCAGCAAGAGTTACGAGCTCGTAAAGACTGAGAGAGAGAGGGAGAGACAGAAAGGAAGACAGAGAACATAAGCATGCAACAGCTCGCTGTTTTCCCTGTGTGTACCATCTGCACGCGATATACGAGGAAAGTCGCGCGCGTAAACTCGCTACACCCTTTCCCCTTGTCTTCTTACCTCGAACGCCGGCCATGATATCGTCCAATTACCGACTTGTATAGTGTGGCATTCGCCTCCGTTGCACTGCAGCACCGGCCGGATTCGAGCTGCGCGAAAGTAGCAAAATTTCGCGAAAGACCCGTACTTGCATTTCGCACAGCCAGCCTCTCTCCCCCTCTCCCTCCCTCCTCTTCTCTATTCTGTCTTCTCTTTTTTTCTGTCTTTCCCTCTCACGCCGAGAGAGTCCAAGAGAAAAATCGCGTGACGATGGTCTTTTCATCCAACTTTTTAGTCTCTTTCTCTTTCCCGTCGTTTTTTTTTTCAACGATCCTTTTTCCTATCTCTCCCTCGTTGTTTTATTTAAACTTTTTTCTTACCTTTTTCCACGCGCTCAATGTCATTGTTCCTCTCCCTATATCTCCGATTCACTTCGTTTTCTAGGATACTTTATCTTTGTTGCTCACTTTTCTCTTTACTCCTTCTTTCTTATACGCCTCTTTTTTTCGTCTATCTCTTCACAATTTCTATACTTTTCATTTTCTACTCTTAAACATTTTTCTACGTTTCAGTTTTTCATACGCAGCGAGATTCAGAGACTCGTAAAAAGTCTGTCATGCGGTCGTTATGCGATATTTTTTAGCATTTGAACTCGACATATTTTATTTTTTCTATTTCATTACTTTTAAATGCTATAGCATTAAAAGCACGTATGCGTTTGACGTTTTTTGCTGATGAAATTTCATTTTCGCGGTTCAGCTGTTCGTTTACTGGTTAATTAATAATCGTTAAAAAAAGTTTATTTACAGTTACAATGTTTGAGTTGCTGAAAAAAATATTTCAAGGCAATTGAGTTTTAAATTTAAAACCTGGTGCGGTTAGTAGGTGAAACCAATTTTTTGCAATCTCATAAATAAGTTAGCCACTCGGCGCTTTTGATGTCTAGTTGTACTTTTGGTTTTTTCACTTTGCTTGGTTTTTGAGTTAACCAAAGCCTGAAACCCTTGACATTCTCTCTAATTATCCTGCATATGTATTTGGTTTCTTTAGTACCTGCTAATTTACTTAAGTGTGTAATTAAATCTCATTACCCACAATACGCAACATTTTGTATACGACTAGTGAACCTGTCCAAGAAGTTTACACATTTTTACGTGTTTTCGTTAAATTAAATTCGTTTCGAGTAATTTAAGACTAACCTCAAATCCATCAACCCGTGTATCCTCAAGACTCTGAGAAATAAACAATGTTCTAAGCGATATATCTTCGGATGAGACAGTCTTATACACGGTTTCAAAGTATCTTCATTTATTATAGCAAAATTAAAATACATCCGATATCTCTGAACAGAGAACTTTTTTTTTTAAACAAAATAATGTTTCCTTTAGATTTCCTGAAAATACTACTACCAATAATTCATCTAAAGCACCGCAAATAATCCATAAATTTATGTAAAATAACTAAATCCCAAAAAAAAAAATAAAAATCTTATTTTTATTATTATTTTTCTCGGTGACGTTTTTCCGCGCCGTTATAATTTTCCATTAAACGCTCGTACACCAGAGTGGTATCCCGCTGACTTTTTAATCGACACTTTTTCCTGCTACAAAGCAAGCTTACCTTGAAAAAGAAAAAACAAACTGTAAATGAGACACTTGAGCGTGAGTGAGAGCGTCGACAAGCAGCAATTATTACGTTAGTATACTCTACTAAATACATCTATCAACATTCCGTCCCGCAATCGTAGTTCCTGCTCAGAGCCGAAGAAATTAAAATCCCCCGTTGCTACCTCCAAAAAAAGGAGAATGAATGAAGCAGCACGCGAAAATCTCTAACCTTCACAATATTTTCCGTAGCGTCCCGTTGTCCAACTAGAGAGAAAAAAGCAATTTCAGCGGAGAAAAGTGGCACACAAGTTAAGTGCTTCAGTCCTTTCATCTCCCATGCCGTTCCCCGCGTGCATCCAAAGAGAGAGAGAGAGAGAGAGAGACCGGCGTCGTCCTCATTCGGACGACGCTCGTCGTTAACAATGGCCGTATTTTCGCGTCCCAATGGGGGCCGACGGTCGCAAAATTGTTTTGCGCTCGAGTGCACCAAGAGAGGATAGACTGCGTTGCGCGTGTGTATGAGCGCGTTGTCGGGGCTAGTAGTAACGGCGGCGGCGGCGGCAGTAGGAAGCTAAAGTGCTGCGGGAGTTTGGGGTGGGGCGGTGCCGGTGTGGGTGGTGCAGGTGGAGGGGGGGGGGCAGGGGGAGGAGCGGCGCGTAACCACTTCGCGGTCGAGGATATTCTAATTGCATGTGCGCGCTACACGTACGCGCCTGCGTTGATGAGATTAAAATCATCATTCGCGATCTAATCGCATTAGGGTCCCTAATTAGGATCTTCTCGCTAATTAGATTAACGTATCCGCGGACTTTATTATGAGCGGCGAGCTCTGTTATTGCGTGCGTGACTGCATTGCCTTCCTACCTTCTTTTTTTTTTTTTCATCCTTGCCTCTACTGTCTTCGCGACGTTAACGGCTACCGCCAGTTTTTTTATTTTTGGCACATTTCTGGATTATACCACGTTATTTTGATTTTGCGAAAAAAATAACTTTGAAGATGTAATCAAATTTGATTATTATCAAATAATTAATTATTTCTGAGCAAGACATAATGTATTAACTAGTAATAAAGAAGAAAATAAATCAGTCTAGAATGGATCCGAATCAAATAGTCGAAAATTAAAGTTTAAAATTAGATATTTTATAACGATTAATATTCGCGATAAGAATACTCGGATAATAATATACACGTTTCCCAATTCTGCAATTGTGGTATTTGCGTTTCTTACGTTACTTGCGTTATTTAAATACCACAATTGCAGAATTGTCAAACGTGTAAATTATTGTCCGAGTATTCGTATCGTGAATATTAAAGTAATGGTTGTAATTGCGCCAGTAACACGTTTGACAGTAATTAACAATCTACAAAACTAATTACAAAACTTTACGTCAATCACTTACTATTGAGATAAATACAAATTTTAGTCGATCTATTTTTGTTTCCTCTTAAAGAAATCTTTGTGATAGTGAAAAAAAAGGTTTGAGAGAACATTATAGAAGTATATTTTGAACATCAATGAGTGGATATAGGTTATTTTTAAACTAAAATTTAAAAGAAAATAAATATTGCTCAATAAAATGTTATGATGCCGGTTTTATGTTAACTAGACATTTCAGTTTATTAAATGTATTTTTAGTGCCAAATAATATTCTGTTTTTCATACAAATATGAAATAAATTGTGAAAACTCTACAATGAATTGTAATAAAAAAAAAGAAATATAATTAAGTAAGTCTAAACATCTGCGTAAGTAATCATTGAGAACGAGGTTAAAATATAATTGACCGGTCAAACAATCATATTGTCGTCACATTTTAGAATGCAATTTTAAATGTAAAAATAAATGCATTTTTCATAAATATTTTGGCATCAAACAAAATAAATTTGAGGAAGCGAAGTTTTTTTATGTAATGTTAACTTCACATTTATTTAAATAATAAAACCAATATATTTTTCGTTCTAAAAGCATAATTATTTTTTCGCTGAATAAATCAAGATGCTAAAAAGTAGCGATAAAATAAATTCAATAACGTTTCGAATAAAAATTAAGGTCATTTTCCGCCCGCTCGACGCAAGTGCGCAAATTTCCGCATGCATTTTCAATAAATAATGTGCACCCCCTTGCAAATCGCGTAACTTTATGACGAATATTTTACGGTCAAAGCCGCGCCCAAAGCCCAAAATTCTCCGGCATCATCGGAATTCTCCAAAAAGTATTCGCTGATTTGCATTTCAACAATAGAGCCACTCCCCGCCCTCTACCTACCAAAAATTTACATCCACCCAGCTTATTCACGTTACATCCGTGGCGGCTTGTAATTCACGGGTACCACAAACTTTTCGCTCCACGCAAACCTAGCAAAATCAATTAATTGCCGCCGCCGCCGCGCAGAAATTTCCCGATAGCATCGCTCTCCGTGATCGCAGCGTTTACAAACAATCCGACAAATTACAATTCAAGCAAAACACAGCCTCATTAAAAATTCACTTGACCTCGCTCTGCATATATGCATTATGCGTCGGGGTTTGGTTAAAATTTCATGCAAACGCGGAACAGTAAAAGAAGGGAAAACGGCAACAATCAATCGAATGGAAAATTTATCCACCACCAGACGATTTATCTATGCTATTCTGTCTCTCGGTTTTTTTTTTCTGCCTAACCTTACGTCGGAGAAACCGAGAGAGAAAAGGTAAATACGCCTGGCCATATGTATGTATATATATAAAAGGTCGATCTACACGGACACACTCGCATACTCACGCACGATTACAAGGGCATGCGAGGGTAGTAGTATGCACCACACCTCGGGCGTTAGCTCAGATATAATATTGAGAGACAGTCAGATGGTCTGCTTTTCATGGGAGAAAAAGAGGGAATGGCAAGCATCCAAGGCAAGAAGGAGAAGGAAATAAAATAGAGTTGAGGCGGGGAAGGATGGGAGAGAGATAGAGTGAATGGGTAAAGAGGAGAGAATCAAGCGGGAGCAGCGAAAGTGAGATGAGGGAAAAGAAGTAGCGTCGTAACCGAGGCTCTCTCTCTCTCTCTCTTTCTCTCTCCCACTCCCTCGGGATCCTGCGAAAATCAGATAAGCAGACCGTATTTCCTGCACCTACTCGGCATCATCTACTTTTTCTCCCTTTTCATCTCTCTCTTACTATTTCTTTTTCTCTCTCATTCTCTCTCTAACCGTGAAGTAGGACTATCGCATTAAACGTCAACACTATAAATAATGCACGATTTCATTTTATACTCTAGGTTATCGAATAAAATTAAGCCCATTTCCCAGCCTCGACCTCGTTTTTCTCTTTGCCACTTTTGTCTGGCCAGTTTTTTTTATTATTCCTCTTCGTCTCCTTTCCTCCAGTCTTTGTTCTTTGGGAAAAGATCCTACTTATTTCCGGTGCACTGCACTCAGGCAAATCTGGAGCTACCTGACAACCAAATTTCCTTTTGGTAAACGACTGTCGAATTCCTTTTGTTTTTTTTTTTTTATAGTTACGATTAGTACTCGGATATCCTTAACTTTGGCGTTGAAAATAATTTTTATTTGCTCTTTGAATGATTTTTTGTTTGCAAAATTTTTAACTAAATTAACAATAACCAAATTGAAAGCACAATGGCAATCGAAAAGATTTTTTACTTTTATTATTTTTGTCCTCCTCACCAGTAACTGAGCATATGACTGATATAGTCGACAGAGTGATATTGTTTGACGCTGCGCATATCTGCATGAGACGCTCGTTATATGGCTTTGGAAGCGCTAGAGCGTATACGGCAGCTCTTGTGTGCCTACTCTATGCGAGCGCCGAGCGATGCTTTTTTCGTACTCGTATACAGGCTCCGGTATCACGCGACTAGATGTGATATTGCTCGAACACTTTGATGTGCACCTACAGATGAGTAAAACGACTACTCGTGCATATTTCCTCATCGAATGTTCCTTGAAGTGGAGCGATCAAACAATGACATACATTCGGTGTAAGATGGATTTCACTTTTAGCTACAGGAAATATAGCACGAAATTGTAAATGTCGCATTAGAAAATAGGGCATTATATTACGATATGCCTGAAGAAATCTAATCCGACAAGCCTGCGTATAATATTATAGTATATCTGATAATTCGGAACAGCAGTTCAAATTTAATTACGCTTTTAACAAGAAAGTCTAGAATTTTCACGTAAATCAATGAATATACTTACTGATCGAGAAATTATTCTAAGCCTCATGTCTTTGAAACTAACTGTCCAATAAGAAGCTTCTACCTAATGTTTTTGTGATTCATTTTATCGACTTACTCTTTCGTTACAGAATATCCATATACAAAAGTATGCCACTGAAGCGTATAGGAAAACGAAGAACTCACATTTTTTCCATGCTTCAAAAGGTTTAGGGTCGCTTCTAGAGAAAATCGAAACTGCATAGACTAGCCTGTGGTATGCACGCGCTCGTGTGTATTGAACGCCTACTATTTTTTCGTGGACTACAGACTGAGGTAAGATAAAAAAGGAGGGAAAAAAGTTTATGCGCCAGTATAATAGGAGCTTCGACGGACCGAGGAAAAAGAGAAGAGAGCCCGGGGAAGTCAGAGAAGGGATGGCATTTACGTGCGACGACGTTCTTTTTCAAAGGACTGAAACGTTTCGGCATCGGCAGGAGCAGGGGCTGAGATAAAGCTCGACTCTCTTTTTTTCGGTCTTTAATAGTTTCAATTTCCGTCGTCTGGATGAAATATTTATATTAATGTCGTATTTATAGTTATGTTGTAAATCAATTTTGGCCTGATTATATTCATGGAAGAAATTCTTTATTATGCATTGATGAATTGAGGTAAGCTCATATTCAGAAACGGTAAACAATCTCAGAGCTCGTGTAAGAAACATTCTCTTTTTACGAAATTGTGTAGTAAATGATAATAATAATCGCTTATATTTCTTGTATATATAGTAACCATTACAAATTTTCATTGTATATTCTATATTTAATAATAATAGTCTCGAAACAGGATCATTTTATTCGTATAATAAATTTTTTACAATCAAAATAGTGTAAAACCATATGAATAGAGTATTTATCGATTTTATTTAAAATCGTATATTATATTAAATGGGTGAGAAACAGCTGGCTCGTTATCCCCTTAAGTATCTCCGATTTCCAGCCGACAAAGTTGAAAACAAATATCTAGCGTCAAAGTTGGTGCGTTGAAAGCGCTAAATAAAACATGTACTTAAAAATGACTTGGAACGGAGCTAAGGTGTGCGCACAAGTTTGGAAAGGCGTTAAACTTTGTCCAAAACTTGGCTCTCGCGAAACAATTTCCAAGAAGCGAGAAGCAGAAAAAAAGAAAAAAGTGGTTGGGAAAAAATGTAACGGGAACGGGATTAAAGCGACCGAGAGAAAAAGAGAGAGAAAGTTCGTGTCCTCTCCAATCCTTTTTCGAATGTTTAACGGACGTATAGGAACGAAGCGCGACGAGGTAAAACGAAGTCACGAGAACTTCTCAAA